>QPMI01000633.1:0-143496 GCA_004431415.1 Cyanophora paradoxa
GCCGCACGTGACGACGCTGTACATCGCGGTGGAGGCGCGCCCGCAGGCGGCGGCGGCCCCGGCCTCGGCCTCGCCCATGGGGGCCCCGACCCCGAGGAGCGCCCATTACTCCATCTCCATCCGCTTCCCGCGCCGTGCGCCCCGCGGCGCCCCGCGCCTCGCGCCCGCGCCCCGCGGCCGCAGGAGGCTCACGCGGCCGCAGGCGGCTCGAACCTGCTCATCGGCTGGGCCCGAAGCGCCTCGCCGCCTTCTTCCGCGGGCTCGTCTCCGCCCGCGGCGAGGCCGGCCCGACGCCGCCGCGGAAGAAGCGGAGGGCGATGGGGAGAGCGGCGAGGAGTCCCCGGAGGGCGCGCAGGAGGCGGCCGGCCATTCCACGCCCACAACGCCCCGCACCCGGCGCACGAGCCTGCAGGCGCACGCCTCTGGAGCCGCGAGCGGCCGGGGCGGCGCGAGCCGGGAGCGCAGCCCGTCGACGACCTCGGTGGGGAGCCGGGGCCCCCTCCCCTCCGTGAGCCCCCGCCACTCCTACTCGGAGACCGGGCGCACCCCGGGCGCCTCCCCGCAGGCCTCGCCCACGCTCCGGGCGCTCCCCTCGCCGCACGCCGCCATGTCCCCCTCGCCGCCGGCCGGCCCGCGCCCGCCGCGCCCGCCGACCGCCGAGCACCGCCCGCACCGCGCGTGGCCGCCGCCATCGCCGACGCGATCGCCACCGCCCGCGTGAGCCTCAGCCTCCAGCCGCCCGCTTCGCGCGCCGCGGGGCTCCCGCTGAGCGGTGGCGCGCGCAGGCCGAGGCGGAGGCGGCGCAGGCGAGCCGCTCCCTGCGGCGCCTCTCGGGCTGCTCCCCCGGCCCCGTCTCCCCCGGCACCTCCCTCCGCAACCGCCTCCCGTGCGCCCCGCGCCCCGCCCCGCCCCGCCTCAAGCCGGGCTGCTCTGAGCTCCCGCGCGCGCAGCTCGCTGGCGCTGCAGCTGGAGCTGGAGCTCGAAGGGGAGGAGGGGACGCCGCTGAGCGAGCGGGAGCGGCGCGTCACGGTCGGCTCCTGCGACCTGACCGAGGTCCACGCCCGAGCCCGAGGGCCCCCGCCGCCCCCGCCGACCCCCCTCGCCTCGCAGTTCCGCACCCGCGTCGCCCACCTCGCCCGCATCTCGGGCGCCGGCGGCAACTTCCCCGCCCTCGTCCCCGCGAGCCCCGGCGGGGCCTACGGGGCCCGCCCCTCCCCGCCCCTCGCCCCCGGGGCCGCCTTCTCCCTCCCCCGGCGCGACTCGTTCCAGAGGTCAACCCCGCGGCCTGCTCGCCCCTTCGAGCCTCCGGGGGCTCAAGCTGACCCGCGTTTGGCGGCGCAGGGAGCACAGGCGGTCGGAGTCAGACCCGCCGGGGTCCCTCTCGAGCCCGAACACGAGCCTGCGCGGCAGGCGGAGCTCGGCCGCCCCCGGAGACTCGCCGCGGGAGCCGGCGCCCCCAGCGGTCACGCCGAGCAGCCTCAACCGCACCCTTCCCATCTCCTCCGCCCTCCTGGCCGGCCGCGTGCGCGCCCCCCGCCTTCCAAGTGACGACTTCGCCCCCGATCGCGAGGCCTGACTTGATCCCGGCAGCGGGAGAGCATCCGGTTCAGGCACGAGGAGCGGAGTCCGCACGAGCACATCGACCCCCTGGAGCTGCCGCTGCCCCTCTCCTCGGCCTCCCCATAGCCCCCCAGCGCTAGCCTGGAGGCTCGCACCCGCGCCGGCGGCCCGCGGCGCCGGCGTGCATGTGCGACAGAACAGATCTAAATCGACTGGCTCTTTGATTAGTAGCTTTGTAATTGGTGCTTTGATGACTTAAGAGCTTTGTGATTAGTGCTTTGTAATTAGTGCTTGTGATTAGTGTATTGCAATTGGTGAGTATGAAATTGATTCGGATCCGGAGTTTAGGCGTCGACCCGCGCGGCCGCACAAGCCCCCAAGTGCCGACGCCCCGGGCCCTGCCTGTTCTCGCACCTTTCTTTTCCTTTCCTACGGCCTCGCGAATTCAGCCGAAGTAGAACATTGCACTGCGGCGAGAGGGACACGAAGAACAACGGTCTGTTAAAATTACTGTTTGAACCCGGCAACAGAACGGCGCCCGAGCGCCCTAGACTGACGCCGGGGGAGCGCATCCACGCATCACGCTTAGTCTGAAAGAATCTGCGTCAGCGCTGCGAGCGCAGCAGTGCAGCGAGGCGGAAGAGACGGGGGCGCACGCTTCGCGAAGTAGGCCTTCTTCTTCTCGGGGTCGGCGACCACTGCAACAATAGCATAAGTGATGTAACGTAAAAACCAATTCTTTCTTAATCTCGTAAAGATTTTTGCGTACTTGTATCCGAGCCGGGCTTCCAGCCGGCGGGGCAGACCTCGCCGTGCGTGTCAGTGTACTGGAAGGCCTGGACGAGGCGGAGGATCTCGTCCACGTTGCGGCCGACCGGCACTGCAAGTGACGGTCAGGCGGCGCTCGAAACGCAGCCAACGCGCAGGACGCGTACGGTCGTTGAGGGTAATCTGGCGAATGACGCCCTGAGGGTTCACAATGAAGAGGCCGCTGCGCCGGGCGTGAGCGGGAAAGCCAAGGTGACGAGCAAGGGAGCGAGGCACCGGAGCGGGTGGCCAGCGTCCTCGAGGAGCACGCCGTACTCGGTGGCCATCTTGCGGGTCAGATCCGCGACGAGCGGGATCTTCATCGGGCCGAGGCCGCCCTCCTTGCGCGGGGTCTGTCCGGCATACAAATCAGGCGGCTGACGGCGGCTCAGCAAGCCAAGTGGAGTGGGGAGCAGACCTGGACCCAGGCGAGGTGGGTGAAGTGCGAGTCGCAGGAGACGGCGACAACCTGCGCGGGCGTGTTCGGTACGGCGTGGGCGGCTGCTCGTAATTGAGCGCACCTCGGTGTTGATCTTCTTGAACTCATCAGACCGGTCCGAGAACGCGATGATCTCAGTCGGGCAGACGAAGGTGAAGTCAAGCGGGTAGAAGACTGCGCGGCACGCGCACGCGAGCCGACGTCAGGAATCATTATCCTGGTAAGCACAGCGGGGTGCGGGATGTACGTACAGAGCACGAGGTACTTTCCTGAATGTTTGAGGAGGAGAAGAACCGGCGGACGGAGAGCGCGCGCTGGTCAGAACGTGGAATGGAATGTTCTTTGGGAATCGATGCGCGGGGCGGCACGCTGAGGCGGCGGTTCGCGACTCACCGCGGTAGTCCTTGTCGCTGATCTCCTTGAAGGAGCCGTCAGGCATGAGCGCGGTCGCCTTCCATTCCGGGGCGGGCTGCGGACGAAAGCCACGTCAGCGAGACACGTTTTGCGCGACGCTGCGCAATGAATCTAATCGATAGCGACCGGTGCTTACGTGCTGCACGCGCGGGGCCATTGTGCGACGTCGAACTTGCAAGAACTGCGTACCCAGGCGCACCCCACACGGATACCCCCCAGTACTAGTGCCTCAGTAAAGAAGTTCTAGTGACAGTATTACTAAAAGTTAGTACTATATCCGATGAGTATTATAATTAGTACTAGCCGCACTGTGCCGCACACTGGCCACACCGGGATTGCGCTCCCCTTCTCCCTGCAGCTGTACATGTACATGTTAATTATATAATGTTAATTGTTAACGTTGGGGCTCTTCAAATTCAAGCCGGATCATGAACATGAAGGCTTTCGCTTCCTTCGAATTCTAGATCTGGCGTTTGTCAACGTCGATGAAGTACTTCGAATTCAATTGCAAGCTTGATTTATCCCCAAATTCAAACGAAGGACCAACTCCTTTCCACCATCAACTGCCGCCCCTATAGCTAGTTAAAGCCTCGCTAGCGCTGTGTACCCTCTCGACAGCGAAAACAGGAGATCTAGATCTCTCTTCGACACTTGCAGATGCATATTCAGTAGCAGTAGAGGGGAAGGTCCCAGGTGAGCCAGAGGGGGTGGCGGGCAGGACGAGCGCAGATGAAGAGGGACGGGGAAGAGGCTATGGAATAGTGATGGCTGGCACTTGGAAAATCTGCTTAAAGTCAGAAATAGAGAAGGACAACGCCTGAAAGAAGGAAATTGCCAGGAACCTCGGCGTAAGCGCAATGAAGGAGAACGTGGCCGACGGGGATGCTCATAAGCAGACCCACCAGGCACACACAGGCGCCACTGAGCATCGTGGTGAAACTCATGAGGGCCACAACGGCAGTGATCAAGATGTTCTTGTGAACAGCCACCGCCGAGCTCCCGAACGCGTGAAGGAGGTTCTTTCCATCGGCCAGAAGGAGCGGGGTAAAAACTATGCACGTTTCAAGCCACCACAGCAGAAGAGCCGTTGCGAGCGCCCCAAGTAGGGTGCTGCCTGCTCTACACCATGTAAACTACAAAAGTGAGATGAGCATTCAAAAATCAGAGTGACTCGCGGACCGTAGCGCCCCGTCTGCCACAAAAGATGCAACGAGGGGAACACGAGGACTGGGACTGACACTGCCGCGATGGTCTGAGAGATGCGCTCGTGGCCATTTGGGGTTCAGCACGCACGCATAATGCAGTGCACGATGCGAAGAACCGTAGCGCGCAAGAAGCGCGTGCGAATCATGCGTCCGAGCGTCGCGACGAAGTCCGGCGCCCTGCCTCGCCCGTGGTCCAGAACGTACGCATGCGAAGCGAGAAGCCAAGGTCCCGTCGCTATGTGTAGCGCAACTGCGAGCTTCCAGTGCTTGACGAAGACCAGCGACACACATATTAGGAAGAAGGCGGCCATCGAAACGAACATGAACGTATACTGCTTCGCGCGGGTAACACTGAGCCGCATAGCTGCCAGCGGGAAGAGGAGGGGCCGAAGGATGAAAGAGTCGCGGATCACTACATCCTCCGTCTCATCCGCGGGATGCGCGCCCGATGCTGGCCGAAACCCGCCAGGTTCGCTTTCCTCATCGGGGACCCGGTCGTAGGCGCTCATCGTCGCGGCCCGAGGTAGGCTGTATCAATTGCGTACCGGCCGTAGCGCCGCTGCTTCCGCGCAATGATCTGAGATTGCCGGGCGGTGCTTCGCTAGGAACAAGCCTAGAGCTAGCTAGAGCTTTCTCGCAAGCTACTTTCTAACAAGCCCCTGCCTAGCGTGGCCGCTGCGGCCTGCAGCTGCAGCTGTTATACTCTCAACAAAGCTAGTCGTAGCCAATTCGAAACCGGTACCCGGGTGCGGTGCTTCACCTAGGTGCCGGGGAGCTCGAGGGCGTACTCCCTCCCTCAAGGGGGCCTTTCCGTGCTCGGCCGACCGAAGCCGCTCCGGCGGTGGATGGCGGGCTGGGCGCCCCTCGTGGTCCAATCCCACGAACTGGAGCCCCAAAGTTGAGATCCGTCTAGCTTGTAGACGTTCTGTCTGCAGCCTGCATGTTTCTCGAAGTACAGCCCCACGCGCTCTGACGTCAACTGTTTCAACGGTTCCCCGACGCGCGCGCGCACGTTCCAGCCCTGCCCTGCACAACATCAAAGAACGCCCCTGCACAGCATCAAAGAAAGCATCGATCGCGAGTACAGCACTAGCCGCTGAGTCGCGCCGAATATTCGAAATGGGAACCAGTGAATAAGCATGCAAGCGAGGGGGCTAGCGCTGGCGTGGCGTCCCGGCTAGTACGAGCGGGCGGCGTAGGCCCAATACTTGGCGGGCTGGCCGGTGATGAGGCACTTGGTGCCCTCCGCGGGGGGCGCCTCGTCCGGGCGGAAGCCGCGGACCTGCGCAAGGGCGGAATCAGATTTGAATCCAGTGCCGCCTCGAGGAGCGCGGAGGCCGGAGAGGGCGGACCTCGCCGCCGCAGATCTCGTGGACCTGCTTGTCCGCCTCCTTCGCGTCGTGACCTGCGAAGCGGGGCGGTCAGGGGCGGGCGGGAGGGGGGCGACGAGGCGGGCGGGCGCGCGCCCATGGAGAAGAAGGGGAAGCGGGCGAAGCCGCCGTTGTTGCGGACGACGTCCTGCAGCTCCGCCGTCGTCGTCACCGTCTTGCACTGCGCCGCGGCGTCGGCGGGGCGGCGGGGGAGGGGGCACGCCGGCGCGGGCCTTGCTCTCGTGGAACTCCTTGGACTTGGCGGTGAGGCGCGCGTGCAGCTCGCCCAGGAGCGCCCGCAGGCCGCCCGCCTGCGCGCGCCGCGGCTCGAGGCGGCGCGGGGCGGTGTGCGGGGCGGGGCGAGGGGGCGGCACCAGGTCGGCGGCGGGGACGGTCTTCTTCTCGCCCGTGTCGCGCGACACAACGGTGACCTGGCGGGGCACGACGCCGGCGCGCTCGAGGGCGGCCCAGCTCGGGGGGCGGGCCGAGGGGCGGGGGGGGCGCACGACGCCGTTCTGGACGTCGCGGGGCCCGATCTCGACGCGGAGGGGCACGCCCTTCATCTCCCAGAAGTAGTACCTGCGCGGCGCGGCGGCTCGGGGGCACGGGGGGGGGCGCGGGGGCGGGGCGGGGGGGCGGACTTCTCGCCGGGCTTCTTGTCCGAGTCGTCGACGGTGACGCGCAGGCCGGCGTCCTGGAGCAGCTTCTTGTACTCGTGCGCCTGCACCGCCCGTCAGCCGCCCGGCGCCCGGCGCGCGGCCCGGAGCCGGGGGCGGCGCGGCGCGCGCCTTCTCGATGGGGCCGGGGCCCGACGTCTCGGCGCCCTTCTTCGCCATGACGATCGGCACGATGACCGCCTGCGCGCGGGCGCGGGGCGGGCCGAGCTCAGCCGGGCGGCCGGCGCCGGCGGGGCGGGGGCGGGGCGCCGGCCGCGCGCGCCTCGTAGCGGGCGATGACGGGGGGCAGGACGAGCCCGCGGTCGTCGCCGTGCACCTGGGAGCGGGGTCGGGAGAGCACCGGGGGGGGGGGCGCCGGGCGGGGGTCGAGGAGGCGGCGGGGCGCACGGAGAGGCACGAGGCGAGGACGCGGGTGGAGATGCCGTAGCAGGTCATGTACGCGTGCTGCGGGCCCCCGCCCGTGAGGAGGGCTCGAGGGCGGCAGAGCGCGGGCGGGCGCGCCTCGAACTGGTTCTCCTTGTTGAGGAACTTGATGTCGAAGACCTTCGCGAACTTCTGGCCCAGGTAGTGCGCGCCTGGGCCCGGGCGGGTGGGCGAGGGCCGGAGGGAGGGGAGCGCTGCAGAGCTGTGGCGGGCACGCGGACCGACGATCTGGAGCACGCGGCCACACGGCATGACCGAGTCCATGACGTCGGTGTGCTCCGACCCGGCGAACTGGGGCGGCGCGTCTCAGCGAGCCCGCTCGGCGTGCGCAGGGCGGCGGCGCGCCTTGTCCCAGTCGGGGCGGCGGAGGCGCAGGCCGTACACGCCGAGGCTGCCGGCAAGGCTCAGCGCAGAGCGGCGCGGCGCGGCGCGGCGCGGCGCCGCACTTGTCGGTGATGAGAAGGTTGTACGAGGCCCAGGCAGCCTGCGGGGACGCTGAATGGGGGCGGGCGCGGGAGGGGCGGCGGGGCGCGCGCCTCGAGGTTCTCGATGGCCTCGGCGGGGGTCGCGTGGCACGTGTGCGCCTGCGGGGCGCCTCGGCGGGGAGCCCGCGCGGCAGAGGGGGCGGGGGGGCGCAAATCGGGGCGACCTCGTTCCAGTGGATCTCGCGGACGCGGATGAGGGGCCGCGTGTCCTTCGTCTCGTGGCGGAAGACGTTGCAGGTCTGGTGGACCTGCCGCCGCCACCAACGGGCCTCGGCGGGGCGCCGGCGAGGGGGCCGGGGGGCGGGGGCGAGGACCTTGAGGGGGAGGTCGCGGAAGGAGCGGACCCACATCGCGAACATGTAGTACCTGGCGCCCCGCGCTGAGCGGGGCGGGGGCGGGGGAGGAAGGCGCGGGGGCAGGCGCACATGGCGGTCTCGGAGGTGGGGCGCAGGGCGAGCTTGACCTCGAGCTCGTTGAGGCCGCCCTTCGTCACCCAGAAGCACTCCGACTCGAACCTGCCCCGCGCCCCACCGCTCGCTTCGGGGGGTAGGAAGAGTGGCGGACCGCGTACCCCTTGACGTGGTCCTTCTCCTTCTCGAGGAAGGTCTGGGGGATCACGAGCGGGAACTGCGACTTCTCGATGTCCTGCGGGCGGTGCCGTCGCGTCAGGCGGCGGCTCCGCGCGGCCGGCAGGCGCCCTCGCCTCGCCAGCGCCGGCGCGCCGGCGCGGCGCCTCTCTCGCCGCACCTGCTTCTCCCACTCCTTCTCAATGATCTCCATAATGCGGTTGTGCATGTAGAATCCGTAGCCACGGAACACGGGCATGCCTTTCACCGGATACCGCTTGTCGACGATCTCTGCGAGGCTTCGCTTAGCCCTGCGGGGGCGCGCGCGGCCGGCGGGCGGGTGCTGGGCGTCGCACCGGCGACGATGAGGATCTGCTCGTACCACTCGGCGAAGTTCGCCTTCTTGGCGCTGAAAGTCGTCACATCGCCACTGTTCGCGCTCGCCGGAGCTGCGAGGCGAGCCACCGCTCAGCGGGGCGACCCATCGCGACAGTCGCGGCTGGCGGGCGCACTGTCGCCGCCCTTCTTCTCCTCCTTGGCCTTCTTGTCCTCCTTCGGCTTCTTCTCCTTCGCCGGCTTGGCCTCCTTCGCCGGCCTGCGAACACGGTGTCGTGTCAGCGCTGCTTATCGGCGCGCCGCGCGCCCGTGAGCGTTGGCTAGCTCGGTTGTGCGCACTCGTCGATCTTGAGCTTGCTAACGTCGTCGGCAGACATGGTTGCGCCGAGTCGAACTGTGTACCCCTTCGCGAGCCACGTACCCAATTGCAAAGAAGCTCAGCGCAGCTCGCCTCAGCAGAGAGGCACGCAGGCCCGCTTTGGGCGGTTCGACTGACTGGGCCGGAGGCCGGTTAACAAGACCGACCGCCCAAGATGGTTCGCTCTGCCCACGTCCGTCTTGCCGTCCAGCTGACTCATTTCCCCTCTTCCCCTTCGCCTTGCGAATCGCAGTCGATGTCACGTAGCTCTAAAATGCTCCAGTGCGTGGCTCAGGCACCCTGCCCTCGCTTATGCGATCTGCTTCCCGGCCGCGAGCCCCGAAGCATGTTTCGACTTCTCGCATTTCGCTCATTCTCACGTGCTTACATCTGCAGGTTCATCAACTACCGCATGCGGATAACCATCCACGATGGCCGCATGCTGGTGGGCAAGTTCATGGCGTTCGACAAGCACATGAACTTGGTGCTGGGCGATGTTGAGGAGTTCCGGAGAATCCCCGTCAAGGGGAGGGTGAAGGGCGGTGAGTTGGATCGGCCGGCCCGCCTCTCGGTCGCGATGGCAGACGCCGCTCATTCGTCTGCTTGCGGTAGGCCCGGAGGATCGGGAAGAGAAGCGCGCGCTTGGTTTGGTGCTGTTGCGAGGCGAGATCATCGTGTCCATGTCCGTCGAGGGCCCGCCGCCGCCGGAGGTGCGGACTTGCGTCCTGTGTGTCGCCGCAGCCTGCTGTCCCGGCTCACTGTGACCGGTTCGGTTTCTTCGCTGCTCAGGACTCGAAGAAGGGTTCTGCGATGCCGGGTCCTGGCATGGGTCGTGCGGCCGGCCGTGGCATGCCCGCGGCCCCGGTTCTCGGTGGCGCAGGCAAGTTTCGCTTATTTCCTTCCTTTTCCATTCTCATTGTTCTCCTTTGCAGGCCTCGCCGGGCCCGTGCGCGGCATGGGCGGCCCTGGCAGCGCTGCAATGATGCCTGCGGGCCGCGGTCAGGGTGCGTCACGCACTCCGCATCCGCTCTTCCGATGCCGACCGTTGCGCAGTTGCCGCTGCCGCTGCTCCGATGATGTACGGTCCTGGTCGTGGCATGCCGCCGGGCGCTCCCCCCGGTCCGCCCCGACACTACCAGCTGAGTCGTGTTGTCCCTGAGTCGCCCGCGCAGGGATGCCGCCCCCTGGCATGCCGCCGGGGATGCCGCCGGGTATGGGCCGTGGCATGCCGCCGGGCCCGCCCCCGCCGGGTTCGCGCCGGCCCCTCCACTCAAGTTGACCCCTCTGACCCGCTGCCCTCAGGCATGATGCCGCCGGGCATGCCTCCGGGGATGCCAGGCCGCGGAATGCCGATGGTGAGTCGGCCTCTCTACCGCTCCCCGCACCGCTGACCCCAGCTGCGCAGCCGCCCCCGGGCATGCCGATGCCTCCGGGTTTGCACCCCTTTCCCCCGAATGCCGACGCTTTGCCTCTGACTGCGCCTCTTCTGCAGGCATGCCGCCTCCGTTCCCGCCCGGCATGCCGCCCCCCATGGGCCGTGGGATGCCCCCGGGTTCGCCCAGTTTATGCTTTGTACCCTCATCCATCCCCTGACCTCGCAGCAGGCATGCCCCCCGGCTTCCCGCCCGGCATGCCTCCCCCGCCCGGCGGCCGTGGTGCGCCCCACGACTCCCTCTTGCTCCTCCGCGCTTGACGCGTACCCCGCGCAGGCATGTAAGAAGGCCTCTGCACACCCCAAGAATCCGTCCTCTGTCCCACTCATCTCTGCTGCCTCACACTCCCCGAAACTCCTGTTCCCGCCCGGCCACGACTCGGATGGCAAAGCAAGTAGCGCGCCATGTCAGCTTTTGTGGATTGCGAAAAGAAAAGATGTAGGTGCGACGTGAGTCGGCGTGCGCGACTGTCCGGTCCAGCCTTGCGCGGGGCCTTGCATTTACGCGCTAGCCTGCCGCGCCGCACGTGCCGGCTGGGGTCGACTGGGGCGGCGACGACATCGATTTCACATCTCATTCTTATTGACATAGATTTGGGGGGTCGAACTATGTTTAGTATTTGGGGGATCGCGAGTGCCCAAGCGCCGCGCGCCTCTCGACGCACCTTTTGAGTCGAAGTCCCTTCGGAATTCGAAGCGGGGGACCGGAGGCTGTATCGGATCTTCTCCGAAGCGGGGGACCGGTATTCCTTGAAGCTTCTCCTTATAATTAGGGCCGAATTCGATCGCGATCGACTTCGAATTCGATTAACTTAGTATTTTCGATTAAAAGAATTGCCGACGCATGCAGCTTGTAGCCCCGGCCCGGCGTTGACCGTGAACACTGCTAGTCAAACAGCTAGCTGGCATCGCGTGTCACGTCAAAATGCACTGCGCGGCAGTTGAAGTCTGGGCGGAGGGCGAGGTCGTGCCACTCTGCTTGCAAGAGGGCTTTCAATAAATTACAGGGCAACAACATAGGTACCAGGAGATGGGAAAAGGGGTGGCCGTGGGGGGCACAGAGAAGGACAAGGCGCCAAGAAAATGGCGCGAAAGCAAAGACAGAGGGGCGGGGGAGCTAGATCGCCCCCGCGGCCTCGGCGAGCGCGGCCGCCGCCAACTCGGCCTCGGCCCACGCCTCGCCCTCCTCAGCGTACTCCAGTGGGTCCTCGAAGCCGGCCAGCTGCGCGCCGCTCAGATTCGATCTCTGGGGCGGGCCGTGCGGGGCGCGCACGTCGAGTTCCGGCTCTTCTGCCAGACCGATGATCCTCGGCTGCTCACCGCGTCAGAGATCCGCGGAGGGGGCGAGGGGCGGGGGCGCGGGGCAAGCCTCCAGCGTGACGTGAAGCTGGAAGTCGGCGGGCCTCGAAGGGTAATCGAAGCCCGCGCTCTTCACGGCGGGCTCCGCCTCAGAGATCAAGTCCAGCAGCATTTCCTGTGCTTCCGCCACGTTGCCGGCCAGCGTCGCCTGCCGTGCGCGTTAGCGCGCGCATTAAATCCAAAAAAAACCAGCGACCTTCTGCTTATCCACGATGTCCTTTTGGGATTTCATGATCTCTCTTTTGACGAACGCGTCTTTCTTCTCGATCAGCGACGCCTTGTACGCCTCCTCAAGCCGCGTGAGCACAGCGACGAGGTCGCGGATCGTGCCCGTGTCCGAAGCGATCGTGTCTGGGTCCAGCTTCGACGGCTCGAGATCCGCCGCCTCCTCCAGGACCTCTTGCAGGCGGTTCTCTGCCTCGTACTTCGCGTTCGACGCCGCGAATTCCGCTGCGATGATCTGCTGCTGCGCGCTTATTTCATCAAGGTCGTTGTTCTTGTTGCTCTCCTCCAGGGCGTCGGCGATAAGAATCATGTCGTTAACTTTTGTGAAGACCTCCAGCACGCTCTCCTTGCTCGGGCCATCGCCGCTGGCATCGCCAGAGCCCGGCATCGCTCCCGTCTACGCGGCCGTCTTCAGCCGGTGCGCTCTCAAGATGCCGCTGCTAGACTCTTTGTTGCCTATCAACGTGCTCGCCGGGCGCGCAGCCGCTATGGCAGGGGAAAGCTCGCCGGGTGCTAAGAGCCTAACCGTCGGACTTCAAGCAGGACGCCGCCGCGTTCTCCGTGAAAGAAATTGCTCTTACAAGAGTGAGCGCGTGTCGCCGCGGCCGAGTCAGCTGCAGCGCGCAGCACAGGCTGCACAGCAAGCAGCTCGAAATGCTCGTCTACCCCCCCTCCTCCCCGAAGTCCAGGCTGTCAGGCGAAGCGCGGAGTGCGGCGTCACTGCGCGGACAGCTGCAGGCACTCTTTGAATTCAACGTTCGAAACCAGCTGCAGGGGACCCGCTTCACTCCTTCAGGAGCTCCTCGAGGTAGAGGCGCTTCTCGCGGAGGAAGGCGGCCGCCAGCCGCTCCCGGGCGCTCGCGCCCTGCTCGCCCCGGCCCCGGCCTCAGGATCAATCAAGAGCCGGCCGAACCTGGGCCGGCGGCGGGCGGCGGGCACCTCGGCGGGCTCGCGGGCGGGGGGCATCGCGTCGAGGGCCTCCCGGCACGCCACCCGCACCTGCACGGGCGCGCGTCCGCCTCGGCTTCCCAGCCGAGGGCGCGGGGCGGGGGCCCGGGCGAACCGCGCGCTGGATCGCCGCCTCCGTCTCCTCCGAGGCCGGCCGCTGGAAGTGCGCGGCCTGCCGGCAGGGCGGGGGCGGGCCGCTCATGATCAGCAGGGCGGGCGGGGCGAGCCGGGCCCGGGGGCGCGCACGAGGGCGATGGAGGCCGACTCGGGGAGGGGCTCCGCCGAGGCCCCGTCCCTCTCGCCCCCGCCAGCGCCCCGGGCGCCACGCCGGCCTCCGCCAGCGCCGCCCCCCACTCCGCCGCCGTCGCCAGCAGGCCCCGCAGGCCCGCCGCCGACGTCTGCCCCCCGCCGCCGCTCAGGGCGGGGGGGACGGGGCGCCCCGCGCGCGCACCCCGTTGACGGTGAACTTCAGGTCGCGGGCCACGTAGACGCGCTCTGGGGGGTACGCGTCTGGGACGGGTGGGGCGGACTGCGGGGGTACGGGGCCGGACCGCGGT
Source organism: Cyanophora paradoxa (assembly GCA_004431415.1). NCBI lineage: Eukaryota > Glaucocystophyceae > Cyanophorales > Cyanophoraceae > Cyanophora > Cyanophora paradoxa. The sequence goes on from QPMI01000633.1 coordinate 13,162, forward strand.
AGAGGAGGCCCGACTCGGAGAGGGCGCGGATGCGGGGGGCCAGGGAGCCCGCGGGGACGCCCCGCAGCACCGCCGGGTACTCCTACGCCGAGTCAAGGGGGGGGGGGGGGGGGGGGGGCGGAAGGCCCGAGGGGTACGCGGGCCTGGACGAGGGCGCTGAGGTTGGAGGCGAGGACGACGATCTCGTGGGGCAGCCCTCCTCCACGAACCCGTAGAACTGGGGGTGGGGGGGGGGGGGGGGAGGCTCAGGGGTAGGGGGTTTGGGGCCGGGGCGGGCCCGCCTGCAGCAGCTGGTCGTTGGAGCGCTTGCCGTAGCTGCGGCGCGGGCGTCGGCGCGGCGGCGCGGGGGCGGGTACGGGGCGAGTATCGGGAGCGGGGGGCGCGCCTGATGAAAACCTGCTCGCCGGGGGCGTACCCCTGCTTCTTGTCGCCGGGGCGCGACGTCGTGAGGGCGTACTGCGGCGGAGGGCCTCAGGAGGGGCCCCGGGAGGAAGGCGGGGGCGGGGCGCCTGGTCGTAGAAGTACTCGTAGGCGACGTCGCTGGCGACGCCGCTCCGGTGGTTCGCCAGGTCGACCACCTTGCGGGCGAGGGGGCGGCTCGGAGGGGGGGTCCGTGTGGGCGGCGAGGCGGGGCGGGGGCCGCATGCGCACGGGGCAGAGGACGAAGGTGCGCTCCTCGCCCGAGCCCGGCTGCACGATCCCCCGCGCCCGCGGGTAGACTGCCGCCCCGCCTCAGCGAGGCGAGGCCGGCGGGGGCGGGCGGGCGGCGGCGGGGGCGGGGCGCGCTGAAGTCGTATGCGAGGACGCCGGTGGAGACGGAGACAAAGGCGTTCACCGCCTGCGGGGCGGGGCGGGGCGGGTGAGGCGGGGGGGCGGGGGCGGGGGCGGGGCGCGGGGCGGACGTCGTCGAGGGAGCCGAGGCCCGAGGCGCCGTACGCCGCCGAGAGGGCCGCCACGGCGCCCACCATCGCCAGGTGCCGCCGGAAGGGCGTCCGGATCTGCGGGCCGGCGAAGGCCCGGCTGCACACCGCCGCCGCCGCCGAGTAGAGCTCCGCCTCCCTGCGCGCGCGTCGCCCGGCCGCTCGCGCCGGCGCGAGGCGCGCCCCCCGTGGGCGCACGAGAAGGGGAGCGACGGGTCGCCGCCCTTGAGCTTCTCGAAGTGCCGCCCCCACGCCTCCCGCTGGTCCTTCACCGCCTGCGCATGCCCCGCCCCGCGTCTTTCGCCCGCCCCGCTGCGCTCTAGATCTCGGCGGCGCGCCTTCGTCATTGCGGGGTACCCCAGGCCCGCCAGCTCGCCGTCGCTGCGGCGAAGCTGAGGGGTAGGGGAGCCGAGGGCGGGGGTGGCGCACCTCCAGAAGAAGGGAACGTCGACGCGCTCGGGAAGGAGCCTGCGCGCGCCGAGCCACGAGCTCGGTCGGGAAGGGAGGGGTACGCGGGGTGGGCGGCGGGGCGCACTGGACCCAGCCTGCCCGGGGCGATGCATCCCCCTTCCTCCGCTCGATGCAGACCTCCACCGCGAGCCGCATGAACCTGCACCCCTCCCGGATCGGATCGAGCGCCTGAGGGTACGCGCGCGGCGCACCACGGGAGCTCGGCCCAGACGGCAGGGTCCACGACGTCGGGGTGCGGGCACTTCCCCGCGATGCTCGTCGCCTCGAGCGCCGCCGAGCGGGGCACCGTGATCTGCGGGAATTTGAGGCGGTCGGGCGCGGATCGTGGGGGCGGCCCGGGGGCGCGCCACCAGGTCTTTCGGCTTGATCTCGCCGGTGGCCACCAGCCCGCGCAGATCGCCGAAGTACTTGAGGGCGACGCTGCCCCGCGCGCCGATCAGCGCCCCCCGCGCCCTCCCCCGCGCGCCCCGCGCACTTGGGGGCCTTGACGCCGGCCTTGGCCATCCAGCTCGCCAGGTGATCCTGCTCGCTCGCCTCCCGCCCCGCATTCGGCTGCTTCTGCGCCGGCGCTTTCGCTTCCTTCGCCGCCGCCGGCTGGGTAGGCTTGGCTTTAGCTGCGGCCTGCTTCGAGTTCTTCTTGCTCGGGGCGGGCGGCTCAGTCACGCAGACGATCGGAGAATGTGCCGGCTGGAAGCGCCTCCTGCTGGTCGCGGATCTTAGCCCGCTCAAGTCGGCGCCGGGCGCGCCTGCGGAGGCGATTGCGTCATTGCAGATGGCAAGAGAAACCGGATCTAAGCCGTGGACGAACCCAGCAGCGGCGCTGCGGCGAACATTTTTTTGCGCGCGAAACACGATACCCTCACCTGGAGCACGACGCAGCGCGTCCAGGCGCCGCGTCGAGCAAGCGCAGCGCTGCGATAGCGAGAGCAAGCACGTTTCCTGCGCATCACGATGTCGTATCACCCGTGAGTCGCTCTGCGTGCAACGCCGCGCGCGGTCTGCGAATGCAACTCGCGCAGCATCTTCCAAGATCGCCTGGACTGGTACCGCGTCTCGAAGAAGCGCCAGAATGCTGGTCCGCCTGCGCGTTTTGCGTTCCGCATGTGCTCGTCCTTCCGCGCCCGCAGCTTCAGATGTTCGCGTTGCGGGCGGCTTCCAGAGCAGCGCCTCCGATCCGACCAGTGAAAAGACAGGTCGCGCCGCCGCTGCTGACACAGTGCGGGCCGCGCTGACGCAGAGGCGCAGCGACGTTCTCAGATGGGCGGCCCCGCGAGGGCGTCGTCATTGTTGGCAACCCGCTGATAATGCGGAAGAACGAGAAGAAGAGTCCCGAGGAGCAGTTCGTCGCATACGTGGGTGAGCGCCCGCTCGCGTCGAATGTGGTCCGCACCGGCCCAACTTGACATCCGACGGCAGATCCCGCGCTTCGCGTTCCCCGGGACGGCGTGGTGCAGGAGTGGGAGTACGTGGCGCACCAGAAGGGCGCCGTCGAGTTCCAGGCGCGCGCCCGCGGTCCTCGGGCTTGGATCCCGCGCGCGCGCGCGATCTCCAGCGCCTCGCGGGGCGAGCCGCGGGCGCGAGCAGATCTGGCGGCCCTTCTCGGCCCTCTCGGCCTCCGTCTCGGAGGTCAGGGCGGAGCTGGTCGGGACCCACTTCGCCGAGGTCCGTCCCCGCCCGCGCGCGTCCCCGGCCCGCCCCGCCGCCTCCCCGACGGGCCGGCGGCGCAGGTGAGCCCGGGGCGGCACCGGGAGGCGCTGCCGGCGAGCGCGCAGATCGAGTGCCAGGCCGGCGACGTGGTGGGCTAGTGCGCGGCGGCCCGCCCCCGCGCCGGCCCCTCTCCCTCTCCCTCGCGCGAGCGCGCGGGCGCCGCAGCACGTTCGACAACCGCGTCGGGACGCAGCCGCTCTCGTACGGGCAGGAGGAGGGCGGCCGGTGCGACCGCCTCGCGCCCGTGCCCGCCTCCCCCCGTCCCACCCGCTCGAGCCCCGGGCCGGGCAGGATCACGCTCTCCACCCCGAACCGCGTCGCCAAGGGCGCGACGGGCTTCGCCGGCGGGGCGGCCGGCGGCATGCTCTTCTTCGGGCCCATCGGCGCCCTCCTTGGGGGCGTCGCCGGCTACTTTGCCGGCGCGCGCGTACCCCTCCCCCGGCGGGCCCTCCGATCCTGCCTCCGTGGACGAAATCGGAGGCTCGCGCAGGCGACAAGGTCGGCGGGGCGGGCGAGAACATGTCCCGGGCGGCCGCCACGGGCTGGCTCTCCGTACCCCCCTCGGTCTGCTTCTCCCCTGCTGCCCGGAGACGCGAACGTGATCATGACGCACCCCCGCCCGCTCATGATCAGGTGGGGGACTGCGTGACGTTCAGCCAGAAGCACAAGCGCGTCACCTCGATCGCGGCGCATGTGCAGGCCGGCCGCTCTCAGGGTGCGCGGATCGGAGTCGGAGCTCGCGCGGGGCCGATGCGCGTGCGAGGGCAGCCTTTTCTCACATCTGCAGTGCGGCAGACCTGGGGACGATGTCGCCGTCGGGAGGCAGTCGCGAAGGCCGCGGCGCATCGACCTCGGGCACGGCCGCGCCGGGCGGGCGGATCCCCCGGGGCGAGGAGGAGTAGATCCAAATCGAGGTCACGTGCAAATGGCAGAGCTAGAGCTAGATACAGAGCCGCTGGCGCCGCGAGCCATGCCAGCAGCTGAGACAGTCACTGAGAGTCCTGTTCAATTTCTTGCTTCATGTTCAAGGCTTGTTGCTTTCGGCGTCAACGTCCACGTCCGAAGGTCGTCGATGTCGCGCGCGCTCAGCTTCCAAAGTTCCACTCGCGCGCGGCCGACTTGCGAATTCCGTGCTTGCCTGTTCGCGTACCCCCGCAAATTCGATCGGCCGAGGCTACGCGAGCGGGCTGCAAGGGCAATGCAGCCGCCGGAGGACGCTACGATCGATGACCTGTTCTCCAGCGCGCCGGGCGAGGGCCCGTCAGGGAAGAGGGCGCGGAAGGCGGGAGGCGCGCGGGCGCGTGAGGCGCTGAACGTGCAGATCACGCGGGACAGCGTGCAGCGCTCGGAGCTGGATGCAAGCCTCGCTGGGCTCGGCGTGGCCGCGTACGTCTCAGACGACCTCGAGCGCAACGTGCTTGCACAGGTGCGCCTTTGGAACGCTCCAGGAGCGCGATCCGCTTGCGCTGCGCCGATCTTGGAGCCGCCGTGCCTTAGCCGCGTGCGCTCGTGCGCGTTCCCGTGCAGGTCGACAAGGCCATCGAGCAGGAGGAGGCGCGGCGGGAGCGGCAGAACATCGAGGCGATGGACAAGGAGATCGCGCGTCTGCGGGAGCAGCTGGCCGCGCTCCCCGACACGCCGGCGCGCCCGCCGCACCTGCTCGCCATCCTGACTCCCAAGCAACGCGAGGAGGAGGAGGTCGCGCGGCAGAAGCGCGCCATCGCCGTGCGCTCCCCGGGAGCCGGCGCCGGCGACGCGCGTCCCCGCGCGACGCCGACGCCGGCCGCGCAGGCGAAGAAGCTCGCCGAGCTCGAGCTGAGGCGGAGCGCGGCGGAGGCGCTCCTGCAGAACAAGCGCAGGCGCGAGGCGCTCGCCAGGCAGAAGAAGGACGCGCAGGCGGCCTCCGCCTCTTCGTCCTCCTCCTCGTCCGCGCGGCCCGGCGGGGCGGCGGCGCCGGCGGCGGGCGTCGGGGGCATCGCGGTGGACGAGACGGAGCGGGAGCGGCTCATCCGCGCCGGCGTCCTCACGCCCTTCGACGGCGTCCAGGGCGCCGACAAGCGCGCATCCTTCCCCGTCGTCACCGCCCGCGGCGCCCTCCGCGCCCAGATCAGCCGCCAGTCCGGGTTCGACCCGGCGCTCGAGGTCCCGCGCGACTCGGAGCAGCGGGACCAGCGCTGGCGCCCGAGCGTCCCCTCCGCGCAGCAGCAGGCTGCGCGCGGCGGCGCGCACCCGGCCGCCCCCGCCGCCCTGGAGGCCGACAAGGCGCTCCACAAGGAGCTGGGGGCCCGCCACCGCAAGCGCCGCCGCATGGACCAGAGCAAGGTGCCGCGCGCGCCCGCCCGAACGCGAACTCGAAGCGGAGGGGAAGGGCGCGGGGGCGAGTCGGGGAAGCTTAGAGCGCGCGCCCGCCTCGCGGGGCGGCTGAGGGCGGGGCAGTACGTGGACGACGGGGACGACCTCGCGTACGAGCGGCGCCTCGAGGAGTGGGAGCGCCGCGCCGCCCCCAGGCCGCCCCGCGCAGCCCCGGGCGAGCCCGACGAGGCCGAGGAGGAGGAGGAGGAGGAGGGGCCGCGGAGGGGGCGGAGGAAGGGGCGGCGGCGGCGCGCGGGGCCCCCGCCCGACTCGGAAGACGAGGCGGAGGCAGAGGTGGAGGAGGAGGAGGAAGAGGAGTGGAAGCCAGATGAGGAGGAGAAGGAGGGGGAGGAGGAGGCGGGGGAGGGCGACGAGGAGGAGGCGGAGGAGGAGGAGGAGGGGGGTGTGGAGGCGCGCGGGGCGGGGGGCCCACCCCGGCGCCGCTGAGGGGCGGGGGGCTGCAGGACGCGACCTTCGAGGGCGGGCTGACCGTCCCCGGCCGCCTCTACGCCCGCCTCTTCGACTACCAGCGCACCGGTCCGCGCCCCCCGCCCCCCTCGCCCGGGGCCCCGCCGAGGGCGCCGGCGCACGGGATGCACCGGCCAGCGGGTCAGCAGGCGGGGCCCGGGCCAGCGGGTTAGGGAGGGCCAGAGGGGACGCTGCCCGCCCCCGGGGCGCGCCTGGCGCTGCGCTCCCCGGCGCCCGCCTCACGCTGGAGCCGCCAGGGGTGAAGTGGCTGTGGGAGCTGCACTGCCAGAAGGCCGGCGGCATCGTCGGCGACGAGATGGCGCGCCCCGGCGCCTCACCGTGCCCCTTCCCCCTCCCGGCCCTGCTGACCGGGGGGCGCAGGGCCTGGGCAAGACCATCCAGGTGAGCGGGGGCGGGGCCGCTATGGGCTCCCGCGGGGCCGAGCGCGGTGCGGGCAGGTGATCGCGCTGCTGGCGGGCCTGCACCGCTCGGGCCTCTTCGGCCCCTCCATCGTCGTCTGCCCCGCCACCGTCCGCCCACCCCTCCTTTCCCCGCTTCGCATCTGACGCCCCGGCAGGTTATGCGGCAGTGGGTCCGCGAGTTCCACTCGTGGTACCCCGCCCCGCTTCCACCCCCCTCCCCCTCGTTGCCCGTGGGGAGCGCGGGGGCGGCAGGTACCCGCCGCTGCGGGTCTCGATCCTGCACGAGTCGGGCTCCTCGTCGGCCCGGGGCGAGTCCCGCACTGACCTAATCTCCAAGGCCCGGCCTCCCTCCCCCGCCCGGCGAGGAGCGCGCGCTGTGCTAATCGCGCCGGGGGGCGGGGCGCAGGTCGCGATGAACGGCGACGTCCTCGTCACCACCTACGAGCAGGCCCGCCGCCCCGGGCCCCGGCCTGCACACGTGCACCCCCTCGCGAGCGCCCGCGCAGGTCCGCATCCTCGCCAAGCGCCTCGTGCGGCACCGGTGCGCCCCGCTCCGACCCGACCCGACCCGACCCGGTGCGATGCGATGCGATCTGAAGCGATGCGATCAGGTGGCAGTACGTGGTGCTGGACGAGGGCCACAAGGTGCCCCCACCGCGCCCCCGCGCCGCCCCCGGGAGCGCCTCACCGCCCGCCAGATCCGCAACCCGGACGCGGAGGTCACGCTCGCCTGCAAGCAGTTCAAGGCCCGGCGGCGCCCCCTCGCTCCTCCCCGTCCCCCTCTCTCTCCCCTAGCGTGGCCTGACCTCTAGGACGCGCAGACGGCGCACCGGCTGATCCTGAGCGGGTCGCCGGTGCAGAACAACCTCTCGGAGCTCTGGTCCCTCTTCGACTTCGTCTTCCCCGGCCGCCTCGGGGTCCCCGCCCCCCGCCCCCCCGCCCCCCCGCGCCCCCCGCCGCCTGACCCCGCCCCGCAGACCCTCCCCGTCTTCCAGGCCCAGTTCGCCGTCCCCATCGCCATGGGCGGCTACTCCAACGCCTCCAAGATCCAGGCCCGCCCCCCGCCCTGCCCCTCGGGGCGGTAGCCGAAGCGGGGGGCGGGCGCGGCTGCGCAGGTGCAGATGGCGTACAAGTGCGCGGTGGTCCTCAAGGAGCTCATCTCCCCCTACCTCCTCCGCCGCATGAAGGCCCGGCCCCCCCCCCCCCCCCCCCCCCCCTCCCTCTGCCGCCCCCGAGCCCCGGGGCCGGCGCAGGCGGACGTGAAATGCATCCTCCCCAGCAAGAGCGAGCAGGCGCGGGGCCCCGGGCAGCCGTCCCTGCCTCCCCGCCGCCCCGCCTGAGGGGGCCCGCTCTGCGCGCAGGTGCTCTTCTGCCGGCTGACGGAGCAGCAGCGGAAGCTCTACGCCGACTTCCTCAAGTCCCCCAAGGCCCGCCCCGCCCCGGGCCGCCGCTTTGTAGCGCTCCCGGCTGACCGCGAGCGGCGGGGCGGGGGCAGGTGACGGAGGCGCTGGAGGGGAAGCAGAAGCTCCTCGGCGCCATCGACGTCATCCGCAAGGCCAGGCCGGCGCTCCCCGGCGCCCGGCGGCGCCTGACGGGGGCCCCGGGGCGCAGATCTGCAACCACCCGGACCTGCTCGAGCGGACCTCGCAGGACCGGGTGCGCGGTCGCCAGGCGGCGCGGCGCCGGCGCGCGTCTGAGGGGGCCGGGGCGTGGCGGGGCAGCCGGCGGACTACGGGAGCCGGGAGCGCAGCGGGAAGCTGCTCGTCGTCGACCAGGTGCCCGCTTCCCCCCCCCCCCCCCCCCCCCCCCCCCCCCCTGCCCCGCGCGCGCGCCGGCCCCCGGCTGAGCGGGGCCTCCCCCGCGGCAGATCCTGCCCGTGTGGAAGGCCCAGAGCCACCGCGTCCTCCTCTTCTGCCAGGTGCCGCCGCCCCTCCCGGCCCCAGCCCGCCGCCCTCCGGCCCTGGACGACGCCCGGGCAGACGCGGCAGATGCTGGACATCGTCGAGCTCCTCGCCGTCGAGCGCGGTGCCCGCCCCGCTCGCCCGCCCGCCCCCCCCCCCCGCCCCCTCCGACCCCCGCCAGGCTACACCTACCGCCGCATGGACGGCAACACCTCCATCAAGGTCCCCCCTACCCTCTGCCCCCGCCCTCGTCGGCTGACAGGCGTACCCTCCAGAGCCGGATGGCGCTGATCGACGAGTTCAACTCGTACCCCGACATCTTCCTCTTCCTGCTGACCACGAAGGTGGGCGGCCTCGGGGTGAACCTCACCGGCGCCGACCGCGTCCTCCTCTACGACCCCGACTGGGTCCGCCCCGCCCTGCCCGCCCCGCTCCCCCGCCCGCCCGTGTAGAGCGGGCAGCCGCCTCTGCGGCGGCCTGCTCCACTCGGGGGCTGAGGGGCGGGCAGAACCCGTCGACGGACATGCAGGCGCGCGAGCGCGCTTGGCGCCTCGGCCAGGTCCCCGCACCCCCGGCCTCCCTCCGCCGCCTCACGCCGACGCGGGGCGGGGGGCAGCAACGGGAGGTGACCGTGTACCGCCTCATCACCTCGGGGACCATCGAGGAGAAGATCTACCACCGCCAGGCCCGCCCGCGCGCCCCGCCCCCCGCCACTCCCCGCCCCGCTGCGGCTCACCCCCGCCCCGCCCCTTGCAGATCTTCAAGCAGTTCCTGACGAACCGCGTGCTCAAGGACCCGCGCCAGCGCCGCTTCTTCAAGGCCCGCGCCCCCGCCTCCTCCGCTCGCCCGGGGGGCCGGCGGGCTCACGGGCCTGCGGGGCGCAGGCGAAGGACCTGCGGGACCTCTTCACCCTCGGGGACGAGTACCAGCAGGCGCCCCTCCCCTGCCCCCGCCCGGCCACCCGCCGCCCCTCACGCGCCGGCAGGGGACGGAGACGGGGGACCTCTTCGGGGAGGGCGAGGCCGCCGCCCTCCCCGCCCCTCCCCCCGCCGGCCCCAGCGGCCCCGGCGGCGAGGCGGGGGCGGGGGCGGGGAGGAGGGCGGCGGGGCGCAGCAGCGGGTGTCGGAGGGTCGGGCGGGGAGGAGGCCGCCCCGAGCGCTTCGCCCTCTCGGGCGCCCTCGTCCGCCAGGAGGCCTACCGCGGCCCCGGGGGCGACCCCGCCGAGGAGGCCCCCGAGGGGCCCGCCCCCGAGGCCCCCGCCGGCGGCGGCAACGGCGGCGAGGGGGCGTCGGCGAAGGACGACGCCGCCATCCTCCGCATGCTCCTCCAGGGCCGCGGCGTCCAGGCCCGCCCCGGCCCCGCCCCGCCCCTCCCCCCTCCTCACGGCGGGCCGCAGAGCGCGCTCTCGCACGACAAGATCCTCTCCGCCGGCTCCGGCGCCGAGGCGATGCTCGTCGAGCAGGAGGGCCCGCCCGCCCCCGCCCCGCCCCGCGCCCCACGGGCCCCGCCTCACGCGGGGCCGGCAGCGGCGGCGATCGCGCGGCGGCGGCGGAGGCCCTCCGGAAGTCCCGCGAGGCGCGCCCCGCGCACCCGCCTGCCCCGGCCCGCCTGACCCCGCCCCGCCCCCCGGCAGGCGCGCTCGCTGCACCCCATCGCCGTGCCCACGTGGACCGGCCGCTCGGGGCCGCCGGCGCCCCGCAGCGCCACGCCCCGCCCCCGCCCCCCTCCCCGCCCCCGCCGCCCGCCCCGCCGCTTCGGCGCCGTCCCCCGCGGCCGCCCCGCGCCCTCCCCCTCCCCCTCCTCCTCGCCCTCGCCCCCGCCTGCGCCCCTCCCGCCCTCCTCGCCCTCCCCGCCCGCCGGCCCCCTCGCCCTCCCCGCGCCCGGACCGAGGTCATCGACTTGGACCCCGAGCCGGGCCCCGCCCCCGCCCCCGCCGCCCTCCCCGCCCCGCCCGCCCCCGCCCCGCCGACGGCCCCGCCCCGCCGCTTCCTCCGCCGCCCCGCCCCGCGGCGAACGCACCGCCGCCCGCGCCCTTCTACACCGCATCTTCGGCGGCGGCGGCGGCGGTGCGGGCGGCGGCGGGCCCCAGCGGGAGGCGCGGGGGGCGCCCGCGCCGCCCCGCCCGCACGCCCTCCCCGCCGCCGCCAGCGGGCGCCTCGGGCGCGGGGCTGGGGCGCCGCTCTCCTCTGGCGCCCTCCTCGCCCGCATCCGCGAGCGCCAGTCCATGGGTTCTTCCCCCCTTCCTCCGCCCCGCGCCCCGCGCCCGCGCGCTGACGGGCGGCAGGCGGGGCCGGCGAGGGCGGCGCCCCCCCTCGGGCCCCCGTGCGCTTGCCCCCGCGCAGGCCACCCTCCCGCGCTGAGCTCCGTGGGGCGGCAGGGGCGGGCCGGGCCCGGGGAGGGCCTGGCGGCGGAGGTGGCCGGGGCGGCGGGGCCGGGGCCGGGCCTGACGCTGGGGGAGGCGGAGGCGCTGCTCGCCTCCCGCGCCAACCGCGAGTCCCTCATCCTCGACATCCGCCAGGCCCGCCCCTCCCCCTCCACGGCCCCTCCCCCGCGCCCGGGCCCCGCGCGAGCCCCCGCCAGTTCCTCGTGGACCGCGGGGGGGAGGCCGCCACGCAGGACCTCATCGGGCACTTCCAGGTGCCCGGGCCCCCACGAATGGGGCCGGCGGGGGCGCGCTGACGGTGGGGCGCGGGGGCAGGGGCGGCTGGCGACGCCGGAGGAGCGCGTCCTCTTCCGCGAGATGCTCCGCGAGGCCCGCCCCGCCCGCCCGCCCCCCTGCAGCAGCGCCCTCAGGCGGCCCGCAGACGGCGGAGGTGGTGCGGCGGACGGGCGGCCGGGAGAGCGGCTCCTGGCGCCTCAAGCAGGAGTTCCTGTGAGGGGCCCCGGCGGGAGCAGGGCAGGCCGCAGACGCGCAGGCCCAGGCCAGCACCCCGCTGGCCCACGGCCAGGGATCCGTCCGATCCGCTGGCTTTCTGCCGAATCGCCCTCGTTCGTCGAATCCGCCGAATCGTTCTTTTTGTCTCAAGCATTACCTGCGCATGCTGGCCGTGCACTTCGGAGAGAGCAGGCCTTGGGAAATCAAAGCTTGGAGCGCGGGCCCGGCCGGCCGTGGGCGCTTGCGATGGGCCTTCCCAGCCTGCAGTCAGGCCAGTGCCTTGAAATGCGCCAGCGGCAAGAGCCTTGGCTTCTTCTGATCATGAGCTTAAGCCTTCGACGCTTCGAATCCTGAACGTCGTACTGTTGGAATTTTTTAGCTCCGAGCCGCAGTCTGATCATGAACCGTGATCGTGCCTGAACTGCCGGTTCTTCAGAATGCTGTAATTTAATTGCCGAAATCTAGCCAGTCACACACTGAATTGCGCCGAACTCGGGAACTTCGGAATCTAGCCAGTTGCGCCATATGCATGGCCGATCCGATGTCGATGATCTCAGAGTCTGATCGCGCGTGATGCGTACGCTCTGCCGGTCATGATCAAGGCAGTTCGCGAGGTCGACCCCCTTTTTGTCTCATGATCATGATTAGGATCTTGGAGCCCGACCTCAAACTTTCATGTTCGAACCTCGTATACGTATACGTCGGTGCACGTGCGCGCTCATCCGGATCCTGCAGCTGCTTTGTCAATTTTTTCTCGAGCGAATTCTTTTCTTGTCAAGTTTAAAGGTTTTTCGACCCGGCGACGTCAAGTTGACGACGACAACTTCTTATTGATCGCGAGGCGGTCACTTCACGTTCCGAAGTTCGTCAACTGACTCTCGTGAGCTGATCATGATCATGACTCATGATCAGCCTGGCAGTGCTTGGTCAACTGACTTTCGTCAGCTGACCCATCGATATCCGACGCCTAGCCTACGGGCAGCTGGCCTCCGCCTGGTCATCATGATCAGAGCATCACTACCGAGGCGGCGAGGCTTCGAACTTCGGAATTCGCAAACGAGCAGCTAAGCGCCCCTGGCTCCAGCACCTCGGAGCACAAAGCAGTAACTGATCGAGCCTCGGAGGTGCGCGCGGGGCCTTCGATCGCGATTTGCGCGGCCCTCCGCGCTTCGCGCTGCGCATGGCGGGCGTGGGCCGCTCGGCCTGTTCATGTTCTGATCGTCGCCGCGCGAACGCGTAAGCAGACCTTGCCAAGCTGACCAGAATGCCTCCGAAGGCTTCGCCCCCGCCCCCGCCCCCCAAGCAGGCGCCGCCGCCGCCGCCGCCGTGCCCCAACCCCAAGGTACACAACTCAACCTGCTACGACACCAGCAGCGGGTGCGGAGCATCAGAGCGGCGCCCCCGAATTCCGAGCTCGACTCGGCGAGCTGATCACGAGCGACACGCCGTGGCGCAGGACGCACTGCGTGTCTTACTGGTACTGCCCCAAGTGATCGTACGCATGACCCGCGCGCGGCCGTCACTCGCGATCAGAGACCTGCTAGCTCCGGGATCCCCGACAGCCCGAGCCCCTCTCGCAACCTGTATAGTTGTCCTCGTCTCGCACGAATCGGCCCAGTTTTAATTCGATGCGACGCAGAGGCGCCTACGCGGGCGGGGCTCCCGGGGCGTTGGGGGAGGGGGGGGGCCTGGGCCTGGTCTGGGGCGGGGGCTGGGAGGGCGGGTCAGCTGCAGCACCACCAGCCCTTGCGCGGGGGCGGAGGCGCCCGCGCGGGGAGTGCCGGGGGCGCGGCGGCCCCTCGCCGCCCACGGGCGGCTGGCCGGCCGCTCCACCGACCCCTCGCGCCGCCGCTCGCCGGGGCGGGGCGCGAGGGCGTCTCCAGGGCCCGCGGCACGGGCGTGCCTGCCGGGCCCTCGTCAGGGGGCGGGGCGCCCGGGGGGCGCGCGGGGAGGCGGACTGCGGCGGGAGGGGCGCCAGTCGAGGCGGTGGTCGGGCCCGCTCAGGCGGAAGGCGGCGCCCCCGTACACCAGCCCGCACTCCGCCCCTGCCCCGCCCCGCCGCGCGGTCAGAGCGGAGGGGCGGGATGAAGGGCGCGGGAGCGGGAGCGGGAGCGGGGCGGACCGCCGGGGCGGGCGGAGGTGCACGGCGGGGCCGGCGGCGCGGGGGCGACGGAGAGGACGCCGGCCTCGGCGAGGGAGGCGCGCACCTGCAGCCCCCGCCCCGCCCCGCGAGGCGTCGGCCACGTGGGGGCCGGGGCCGGGGGTGGGGCAACGCACGGGCGGGGCGCCCCCCGGAGCCTCCTCGTCGTCGGCGAGGGCGCGCAGGAGGAAGTCGGCGGGGGCCGGGGGCACGCGCAGCTCCACCGCCGCCCCGAGGCCGTCCCCCCGCACCCCCTCCACCTCCCACCCCTCCAGCTCCTGCGCCCCGCGATCGAGGGGGCGGGGCGGGGGGTGGTGCGGGTGAAGTGCGGGGGGGAGCACGGATTCGGGGCGCCCCGCGAGACGGAGGGCGGCCTGCGGGCGGGAGGGCGGCCACCTCAGCGAGGCGGGCGAGGGGAAGGGAAGGGGTGGGCGTGCCTGGAGGAGGGCGAGGAGGCCCCGCGGGTCCGCCCGCCTCTCGAAGGACTCGTCCCCCCCGGCGACCTGCGGGGGCGGGGCTGAGGGGCACGCGCGGAGCAGGAGAGGGGGGCGGGCGGCCTTGAAGGTGAGGAGGCGCGGGGGCGCGGCGCGGCCGCCCGGCGCGGGGGCCGGCGCCGGGGCCGCCCCGCCGGCGAAGGCGGCGGCGAGGAGCGGCGGAGGGCGGCGACCTTCGGGCGGCCTCAGGGGGGCGGGGGCGGCAGGGGAGCGGGGCCCCACCTGGAGGAGCGGGCAGGCGCCCTCGTCCCCGCGCACGAAGTCCTCCACGGCGACCTCCCCGAGACGGCGTACCCCTCGCCGCCGGCCCCCTCCGGCAGCAGGCCCTCGTCCCGGAGGGCGCGCCACAGGTCGGCGGGGCGGGGTACCCCCGGGCCGAGGCCGGCGGCGAGGAGGCGGCGGAGGGCGGCGGGGCGGGGGCCTCGTCGGGGCGGGGCCGGGGGCGAGGGCGGCGCGGTGGGCCTCGTCGGAGCCCTCGCCGAGGAGCATGCGGCAGGCCGCCCGCACCGCCGCCCGCACGTCCCCGCCGGCCCCGCCTCGCCGCCCCCGCCACCCCCCGCCTCCTCGACGAGACACGCCACGCCGGCCCCGCCAGCACGAACCTGCCGCCCCGCCCGCCTCGCCCCACACGCCCCGCAGCCGCCCCGCCCCGCGCACCGCGGCGGGCCCCAGGTGGGGGGTACAGGACGAGCACGCGGCCCGGGTCGAGGCCGACGCGGGCCACGGCGGCGTCGCGGAGGGCGTGGAGGGTCAGCGCGGCCTGCGGGGCGCTCAAACGGGCGGAGGCGCGGGGCGCGCGCGGGCTCCCGGGCGCGCCTGCTCGAGGAACGATGCGACCTCGGGGGCGGGGAAGCGGCGCCCGTTCTGCAGCAGCGCCCCCAGGCTGCCCCCGCCCCGCCCCGCTCGCCCCGCTCGCCCCGCTGCCCCGGCGGGCCCCGCGCGGCGCCTCGGACCTGGGGGCGTTGTAGTAGTCGTAGACGAGCGCGTAGCGGCCGTGCCACAGGAAAGCGTCCCACAGCGTCGCGGCCCCGTAGAGCCTGCGGGGTACCGTTCCCGCGGGCCCTCCGGGAGGGGGAAGGGCGGGGGGTTATACCGGACGCGGGCGAGGGAGGCGAGGGGGCCGGGGCGGCGGAGAAGGGCGCGGGTGGCGGAGGGGCCGAGGAGGGTGAGGGCGTAGAGGGAGTCGCGGTGGGCGACGAGGAACTCGGCCCCCGCGTCGCCCTCGCCCAGCACCGACACCGCCGCGTACTCCCGCTCCCGCGAGGGCGCCGGCGCCGAGCCGGCCCCGGACTCCCCGGGGGCGAGGTCGGGCGGGGGCGCCCCCCAGTCCTCCCGCACGCTCCGCGTCGAGCGCACGACGAGCCGCACGCGCGAGCAGCCGCACGCCCCCGGGCACCGGCACTCCGGCGAGGCGCAAGTCACCTGGCGCCCCCGCCGGCGGCTCAGCGCCGGGCCGGGGCGCGCGCCGGCGTCGGCAGGCGCGGGGCCAACTCGCCTCGGGGTGCCGCAGGAGCTCGCGGACAGACTTCACCGGAATGGCGTTGGAGCGCAGGCACGCGATGCAGACGCAGGTCGTCGACGGGGCCGCCTGCGTCGCCCTGCGCCGCGCGCTGCTCGTCAGGCCGCGGCGCGGTTCGCGCGCGGGGGTAAGGCGGGTGCGGACATGGCGTGTTCGAAAGAGCCTTCCCTTTGAAAGCGACGCCTGCGCCGAGGCTCGTCAACGCATACCGCTGGCACAAAAGCGAAAGCAGAGTTTACCGGGAAGACCTGGACAAGCGAAAGTGTGGCCGGACTGACGGTGACGCGAAAACTAGGCCGGTGCGTGTGCGATGCGGGGCAGTCGTGTCGGTGAACTGCTGAAGCGCTTAGCTCGCTGGTCCGTCTGGCGACTGCAGCCGAGGCGGTGTTCGGGCGGAGGCGCGTTCGTCGAGAAAGCTACGCCGATTGCAGCCTAGCCCTAGCAGCTAGCTATAGATGCTCAAGAAGCGCGGACGGCGGCGCAGACGCCAGCCGCAGCGCCAGATGCGAACTTCGAACGTTTGGGCCGCCGTCGAACGTCAAGCCTTCTTCGCAGCCGTACCCCAAACCAAGCCGGCTACGCCCGGCTTGGGCTTGAGCAATTCGCGCTGCGCGGCATTTCACAGTCCTCCAGGCGGCCAGCAGATCCCGCCGCCCCGCGCCCAGAGCACAAGGAGTTCACAAATTGTACAGCGATGTTAACGCACAGCATCGTACAGCCGGGACCCGCCCGCGGGCCCCCCCATCTACCGCCCGCCCGCTCAGTTGTACAGGTCCTCGTCGGTGTTCGCCGCGTTCTGCGCGGGGCGGGCGCCGCGTCGGCCGCCGCAGAAGCACGCGAGCGCGTCTCGGCCCATCACAATGAGCACCTGGAGGTTGGCGTTGGGGTTGTCCGGGAACTTGAACTCGGAGGCACCGAAGCCGCGGGAGGTGTGCAGGGTCTGCGGGCAGGCGTCGGCCGGGGCGGGCGGGCGGGGCGGGGCGAGGCGGGGCGGGGGCACCTGAGCGAACATCTCGTACTTGCGGATGTCGGCGTCGGAGACGGAGCGGCGGGCGAACTTCATGGACTGCGCGGGGGTCAGGGCGGGGGCGGGGCGGGGGGCGAAGGGGGCGGGCGGGCCTCCTCGAAGTGGGCGCGGGTGATCTCGGGGACCGGGTCGGGGGCGTCCCCCGTGTCCATCACCTCCTCCCCCGCTGCCGCCCGCGCCTGCTTCTCCTTCTCCGTCCGGATCTCCGCCTCGATCGACTCCCGGATCGCGTACTTGCACGCCTGCGCGCGCGGGGCCCTCAGCCACTGCCCCGGCGGGGGCGGGGGCGGGGCGGGGTGGACCCGCTGGCAGATCTCGGTGATGTCGGCGCCGGAGAAGCCCTTGGTGACGCGGGCGAGGTAGTCGAGGTCGACGTCCTTGGCCACCGGCGACTTGCGCAAGCACGACTGCGCGCCGCCGCGTGAGGGCGGACCGCGGGGCGCGGGGGCGGGGGGCGGGGCACCTTGAAGATCTGGAGGCGGGAGGGCTCGTCGGGGAGGGGGATGTAGATGAGCTGGTCGAGGCGCCCCGGGCGCAGGATGGCGGGGTCGATGATGTCGGGCCGGTTCGTCGCCCCGATGATGAAGACGCTCTTCTTGGCACCCACGCCGTCCATCTCCGTGAGGAGCTGGTTGATCACGCGGTCGGCGGCGCCGCCGGCGTCGCCCTGGGAGCCGCCGCGGGCGCGGGCGACCGAGTCGAGCTCGTCGAAGAAGAGGACGCAGGGGGCGGCGCCGCGGGCCTTGTCGAAGAGCTCGCGGATGTTCGCCTCGGACTCGCCGAACCACATCGTCAGCAGCTCCGGGCCCTTGATGGAGATGAAGTTGGCCTGGCACTCGTTCGCGATGGCCTTGGCCAGCAGCGTCTTGCCGCACCCGGGCGGGCCGTAGAAGAGCACGCCCTGCCCCGCCCTCAGCGTTGGGCGCGGGGGCGGGGGCGGCGGGAGGGCGGGCGCGCCTTGGAGGGGGACATGCCGAACTTGGCGAACTTGTCGGGGTGCTCCACGGGGTACGCCACCGTCTCCTGCAGCTCCCGCTTGACGTTCTCCAGGCCTGCAGCGGCGGCGCGTGAGGGGCGGGGCGGGGCGCCGGGGGCCGGGGCGGGGCGGGGCGGACCGCCGATGTCCTCCCAGGAGACGTTGGGGACCTCGACGACGGTCTCGCGCAGCGCCGACGGGTTCGACGTCCCCAGCGCCGTCTTGAAGTGCGCCATCGAGACCGCCATCGCGTTCAGCACCTGCCACGCCCCCGGCCCTCAGAGCGGCGGGGGCGGGGGCGGGGGCGGGGGCGGGGCGCGCCTCCGCGTCGATGGACTCCTCCTCGAGGTCGATGACGTCCATCTTCTCGCGGATGCACTGCGCGGGCACGGGCGCGTCGGAGGCGGGCGGGGGCGGGGGCGGGGGCGGGGCGGACCTGGAGGGCGGCCTCCGTGCAGAGGGCGGCGAGGTCGGAGCCGACGTAGCCGTGCGTCTCCTTCGAGATCTGCTCCAGGTCCACGTCCTCCGCCAGCCTGCCCCCGCCCCCTCGCCTCGGCCCCGCGCTCCGCAAGGCGGGCGCGGCGCGCGGCGCGCGGGCGCACCGCATGTTCTTGGTGTGGATGCGCAGGACCTCCAGGCGCCCGTTCTCGTCGGGCACGCCGATGTCGAGCTCGCGGTCGAAGCGGCCGAAGCGGCGGAGCGCCGGGTCGATGCTGCGCGGCGCGGCGCGTCGGCGGGCAGCGGCGGGGTGGCAGAGGCGGCAGGGGCGCGGAGCCAGGCGCACCTGTTGGGGCGGTTGGTGGCGCCGATAACGACCACGTGGGCGCGGGACTTGAGGCCGTCCATGAGGGTCAGGAGCTGGGACACGATGCGGCGCTCGACCTCGCCCTGGGTCTGCGGGGCGCTTAGAGGCGCGCAGCGCGAGCAAGGAACGGCGCGGGACCGACCTTCTCACGCTTCGGTGCGATCGAGTCGATTTCATCGATGAAGATGATGGCCGGGGCGTTCTGCGGGCGAGAGCGCTTAGCTAGGGGACCCATGCTCGAAAAGCGAGAGGAAAGGCAAAATACCTTCTCAGCCTCCTCGAAGGCCTTGCGCAGGTTGCTTTCCGACTCACCGGCCAGCTTGGACATGATCTCAGGGCCGTTGATAAGGAAGAAGAAGGCACCAGTCTCGTTGGCGACGGCACGAGCGATGAGGGTCTTGCCGGACCCGGGAGGCCCATACAGAAGAATGCCTGCGCGAGGGCGGGGAGAGCCGGGGGCGGCCGGTCAGATGGGGTGCCGAGCACGCTGGGACCCGGCGAGGAGCAGCGCACCCTTTGGGGGCTTGACACCAATGCTCTTGAACAGCTGCGGATGCCGGAGAGGGAGCTCGACGAGCTCACGAATCTGCGCCATCTGCTTGCGGCAGCCGCCGACATCGTCGTAGCCGACATCATCCAGGCGCTCCTCGTCCTCGCGCTTGATGGGCTCGCCTTCGCAGTGGATGACGGTGTCCGGGGCGACGATGCAGTAGTCGCCGGGGTCGGTCTCCACCACCTTGAACTCCACGGCGCGCATGCCACCGCGGACGAGGAAGAGGTCGCCTGGACACCAGAGGCGCACGAAACGAGGCTATATCAGCGCAATGACTGATATATTATGTGTACGCGGCGCTAGGGCAGCCGGTAGCGCCGAATGGTTGAGAGGTGGCAAGTCTGGTCTGGCGGGCCATGTGAGGGCGCATGCGCACCCTTCCGAACGGGCCGGTAGGCCTCCAGGAAGTAGGGCTTAAGGTACACGTCGAACAGGTTGCCCGTAACACCCTCGATGGTATCGTCGATGGGCAGCACGTGGACGCGCTTGCCGTACTTCACATCGGGGCACTGGTGCACGGAGACGATGTCGCCGAGCCGCACTCGCAGGTTCTGGCGCACGACCTTGTTCATACGGATCTTGTGCTCGTCGCAGGTGTCATCCGCCAGGACGATGCAGACGGTGTCCTTGCGCTTCTTGCCCTTAATGAGCACGGTGTCGCCGCGGAAGAGCTGCAGCTCCTCCATCTTCGCCAGGTTCAGGCACACGACCGAGTTGTCATCGTTGACCGCCTCGTCGACAATGAGGCGGTTCGGAGACTTCTTCTTCTCGAGGATGGCAGTGCTGAAGTCCTTCCCCTTCCTGCGAACAGCCGTACGTGAGAATTGCGCAGTGCGCGTACGCAGCGCGCCGGAGAAGGTTCGGCCAAGAACCATCCGGCAGCGCGCGGGGCGTGGAGGGCTGTACGCACTCGCCGTGGCCATGGGGGGCAGTCGAGCTCGAACCGGAAGCCATCGCTGTGCGCGCTTGCCTCGGCGAATGGCAAGCGAAGTCGCAGAAATGGGTACAGGCACCGATTCGTCCCTTCTCCTCCCCCCTTCTCTTTTGATGGCGCGCAAGCCGAAGCGCCGCGTCGCGTTGGAGCCGAGCTCATCGCGCGTACCTTTTCGACATATCGCCTGATCTGAGAGTGTGCGTGCGGCGTGGGCTGCTTACGCCAAACGTGCGCGTAACGGTGATTTAAGCGACTCGGCGATCGTTGGACGTCGACATCGCCATCGAATCTAACACATTCGACATTTCGAATCCAAGTGCTAGCGCGCACGGTAGCGACCTGGCGATGCGCGCACGCTGGCGGCCTACGGCTTTACTAAGTTAGCGCGCGCACCCGACGGCAAGCTAGCGCTAGCGCCAGCTATATAACGCTGCCGTAGTGCCGGGTGCAGCAGTACGCGTGCGTAGCTATAGCCAATAGATAAGAGGCAGTAAATGTTGACGCGTACGATACATGAATATCAAAACTGAATTTTGCAGCTGAAAGAGGCGCCCGTCGGACGAGAAAGAGAAAAGAGATGCCGCAGTGCTCCTCGGACGACGGGGCGAAAGCTACGCGGTCCTGGGGAAAGGGGGAAGATGGTTCTAGCTGGCTTGGGCACGAGGATTCGGAATGGGGGGAGGAGGTGGCGTTGAGGACGAGGTGTGACGCTACTGCTCCTTCTTGCGGGGGGGCACGAAGCCGACGTGGGTGTACTTCGAGTCGAACTTCATCGCCCAGTCGTTCAGCGTGTCCTGCCAGACGGGCCGTTGGCCTTGACATTGCGCAGGGGGCGCATGGGTTTGAAGGGAAAGGAGACGCCAAGCCAGCCTAGAGACTGGTAGGGGCAACGTAGATCTCGGGGGCTCTAGATTAGGCCTCGGATAAATCTAGATTGGTTGAACTGCTGAAGTGCCTCTGCTACAGCGAAGATGGGGAGCGGAGGCGACGCGAGCGGGCTGGATCCGGGCCGCGGACGCCGGGCGCGTGGGAACGCGCAGGGGGGCGGCGGGCGAGGGGCGGGAGGGCGGACCTTCTCGCCCCAGGAGAGGTCCTCCCACTCGGGACGGCAGTCCGCGGCGTCTAGGGAGCTCTTGGCGAGCGCGCGGGAGCAGTCGCGGCCGGCGAATTTGGCGTACGGGCCGCCCGGCCCGTAGAACTGCTTGCCCTTGGTCACGTCGTAGACGCGGCCCTTGATGGCGAGGTAGAGCGGCTTCGACTCGTCCCGCCCGTCGAACTCCAGCAGCTCCTCCGGCGTGAAGTCCCGCAGCTCGACCGGTTGCGGCGGCGGCGGCGGCGGCTGCGGCCCGGCTGCTGCCACCCGCGATGCCCCGCCGTCCCCGCGCAGCTTCTTCACGAGCATGAAGACAAGCAGGATGCCTCCCCCGATGAGCACCGCCTGCGCGCGGGCCAGAGTTCAGCGCGCACCGCGTTTGGCCGCTTGGCTCGGTTGCGCAGACACAAGGGGCTTGCGAACGGCGCGGCGCAGCGCGGCGCCACGCGCCGCGCTCCCTAAACCCGACCGCGCGTGTTGTGTCTCAGAGGGGCGGGTCGCGAGCGCACGAACCTGCTGTATCGATGCGTCGGCGAGCATGGCTCTGAGCATGAACAATAAGATATGCTTCGACGCTTGTGGTAAAGTTCGCTCGTCTTCTGTTTGGGGGTACCGTCACCGTTGGCTTCGCGTCCGCTTCCCGGGCAGAACGAGCTTCCGAAGCGCCTGAATCGCACTGTACATACAGCGAAGAACGTATTACGCACGCGGCCCCGCCCGGAGACCGTGCACTTTTCGAATTCAAGACCGTGCACTAGAGCACCTCAGCTGCAGCGGCGGATGAGATGAGAGGGTGCTTACGGTGCGTTCAGTTGTGATCTGCTTTTGCAGCGGGTCGACGGAGCGCTCTTTGCAGAAGGCTCGCCGTGCTCTTCGCGGTGTTAGCTGTTGTACAGCTGGCAGTGGGACAAGGCAGGATAGATCCGCTCGGCACGGTGAGAACGCTCGTAGGAAGAGCCGAGCAGGGATCCACCGTACGTGACTCGCTGGCGGCCGGCCGTCGCCTGCGTGAAGGCTCACTGCGCCCTGCAGGATGGGTTCGGGAGCAGCGCCAGCCTGCACGAGCCGTGGGAGATTTCTATGGACCACAGCGGCAGCTTCATGTTTGTGTCGGACCGCGGCGTGGCCGCGATTCGGAAGGTGACGGAGCAAGGGTCGATCGAGCTCTTCGCCGGCTCGTACGGCCAGCACGGCTACGTGGACAACGTCCCGCTCAAGAAGTGCGTCCGTAGGTTGCTGCGGGGCAGTTCGGCGCGCACCGAAGCGGCCGCGCGCAGGGCGCTGTTCCAGAACCCGACGGGCGTGGCGTGGGATCCGGCGCTGCAGGTCCTCTACGTGGCGGATGAAGGGAACGCGGTTATCCGCAAGCTGGACGCGGGCGCTGACCTCGTCACGACCCTCGCCGGCACCGGCGCCGCCGGCCACGTCGACTCCGAGGACGCCAAGAGGTGCGCGGGGGGGGGGGCGCCGGGGGGCCTTCGGGCGCCCTCAGCGGGGCGCAGCGCGCAGTTCGGGTTCCCGGGCTCGCTGGCGCTCTACCACCCCACGACGGAGCTGCTGGTCGCCGACGAGCACTACGTCCGCGCCGTCGCCCTCGACCCGCAGGGTGCCCCCGGCCCCCCGCCCTCCCGCACCTGCCCCCCCCGGCGAACCCGCGTCGGCCACAGGTGACGCGCGGGGCGTCCGGACGGTGGCGGAGCTGCCGATACTTGGGCCCGGCCACGGGGAGGACTACAACGAGCGGTCCGCCCCCGCGCGCCTCCGCAGGACGAGAGGCTGCCGCGCGAGCCTCACGCGGCGCGCCGGCGCGCGCGCAGGCGTGCGGTCCTCGGCCTCTGCGTGGACAACTACCGCCAGAACGTCTACGTGTCGAGGTGACCGGCCGTCCGCGCGCTGCCACGGCCCCCCGGACCGACCCCTCGCCGCCTGAGCCGCCCCGGCAGCGCTTGGCACGACCGCGTCTACCGATTCTCCCTGCGCAAGACCGGCGCCGGCGCGCTGCCCCGCAGCCGCCAGGGGCCCCGCGCTGACGGGCGGCCCGCAGGCCCCCTGGAGATCTACGCCGGCTCGGGGGTCCGCGGCTTCGTCGACGGCTTCCGCGTCGGCTCCCCGCCGGCCCAGTTCACGAAGCCGTGGGTGCGCCGCGGCGAGCCCTGCTGCATGTCTGCGCGGGCGAGAGCGGGGGCGCGCAGGGCCTGGCGATCGACGAGCCGAGCGAGACCCTCTACGTGGTGGCCAGCCAGGACCAGAGGCGCCCGCCGCCCCGCCGCTCGCTCGCTGCGGGGCGTCCAACGGGGCGCAGGATCCTGAAGATCCACCCCGACGAGTACGAGGGGGACGGGGCCACGCTGCAACAGTACGGCTACGTCGAGTCCATCGCCGGCGGCGGCCGCTACGCCTTCAGCGACGGCCACGGCACCCAGGCGAGCTCGAGCGAGCGCGCACCGCGCCGCCCCCCGCCCGGCGCCGCGCGCTGAGGTCCCCGGGGGGGCGCAGGCGCTCTTCTTCAACCCCGTCGGCATCGCCCTCGCCCGCACCGAGGGCTTCCTCTACGTCGCCGGTGCCCCCGGCCCCGCCCCCCTCGCCCCGCCCCTCCGCAACAGAACGCGGCTGCCGCAGACCGCGAGAACCACCGCATCCGCCGCGTCTCCGTGTCCGGTACCCCCGGCGCGCTCCGTCCCCGCGGCGCACATCCGAGCGCCCGCGGCGGCAGGCACGGTGACGGACGTCGAGCCGAAGTCGGGGTCGGGGCGCGGCGGCTTCCCCGTCACGATCACGTACCCTCCCACTTCGCCCCCCGTTCTCTCTCGCCATCCCCGAGCCGGCTCGCAGGGGTACAAACCTCGGCTCCGGGAAGGACGTGTACCGCGTCATCCTCTGCGGCCGCGACGCCCCCGTCGTCTCCCAGGTACCCCCGGCCCGCTCCGTCCCCATCCCCCTTCCTTATCCCTTCCGCAGTCGCCGGAGGGGACGGAGGTGGTCGTCACGGCCCCCGAGGGCGTCCCCGGAGCGGTGCGCGGCTGCGCCCCCCGAGCCTGCAGAGCGCGCCGCTGAGCGGCCAGCGCACCGCCGCAGGAGTGCGCCGTCTTCGTCAAGTCGACTTCCTCGGGGACCACGGCGCGCGCGCCCCTCTCCGCTCTCCTCCCCCGGCTCACCGCGGGCGCCAGGTGGGGGAGGCGAAGTGCATCCGCTTCTCCTACTTCGGTGCGGGGCGGCGGGGCGGCCGGCTGCCGGTCCTCTCTGCGCGCGCGCGACGTCGACGCCGGCCGCAGCGGCGAGCAAGATCACGGGGGTGCAGCCGGTGCAGCTGGACTGCGGGGCGCGCGCGGCCGTCACCATCTCGGGCCAGGTGCCGCGCCGGCCGCGGCCTCGCGCCTCGCGCCTCGCGCGACGGGGCGGGGGCAGGCGCTGGGGAGCGGGAGCGACGTGCACCGCGTGGACTTCGGCTCGGCGACGAGTAGCGAGATCATCCGCCAGGCGCCCCCGCCCCCGCGCCGCCCGCCCCGCCCCGCGTCTCACGCTGGGGCGGCAGTCGGCGGAGGAGGTCGTGGTGAAGGCCCCCGCCTGCCTCGAGCTCGGCGACGTGGCCGTCAAGGCGCGCGCCCCGCCCCCGCCCCCTCTCCTGCGCCGGCGAGCGCCGGCCGGCAGGTGCACTCCAGCTCGGCCGGCGTCACCGAGCTCCCCGCCCGCTTCCAGTTCCTCCGCCCCGGTGCGCCCCTCCTGCCCGCCCGCCCCCATCAGCCCCGCCCGCCGCCCTCCGACGGGGCCGCCAGCGAGCGCCGTGAGCACGGTGTACCCCTCCACGGCGCCCTGCGAGGCGCAGCCGGCCGTCACCATCACGGGCACCGTGCGCCTCCTGCGCCACCCTCCCCGCCCGCTCCGCGCGCGCGGCCTGAGGCCGGCCCCCGCCCAGTGGCTCGGCGAGGGCGACGTCTTCCAGGTTCGACTCCCCGCCGCCCCGCTTCCTCGCCCCTCCCCCGAGCCGCCCGCCCTCAGGTCGACTTCGGCTCGGCCAAGTCGACGGCCATCATCTCGCAGGCGCGACGCCCCCGAAGTGACGCGCAGCCGGGCGGGGGCCCCCGGGCGAGCGCGGGGGCGTGGCGCAGGACGCGGGCGGTGCGAACCTGGTGGTGAGGGCGCCCGTGTGCGCGGAGAGCGGGTCGGTGAACGTGAAGGTGCTGCCCGCTCCCGCCGCCCCTCGCGCCCGGAGCCCGAGCCCCCCGCGCAGGTCTTCAGCCGCAAGTACGGCCAGACGGAGGCCGTCAGCGCCTTCACCTTCGGCTCCCGCGGTGAGGGCCCCCCGGAGATCCCGCGACCGCAGGCGGGGGCTGACGCGCGGCGCGCAGGGACGATCCTCTCCGTCTCGCCCAACGCCGTCCAGTGCGGCTCGCGGCAGACCGTCACCATCGCCGGCAACGTGCGCGCCGGCGCGGCCGCCCCGCCCCTCCGCCGGGCCCTGAGCGCGCGCGCCGGCGGCAGCACATCGGGGGCGACGTCTACCGCGTCGACTTCGGCTCGACGCCCACGACAGAGATCCAGTTCCAGGCGCGCCGCGGCGGGGTGGGGAGAGGAGTGCCGCGCGCCGCGGCTGAGGCGGCCTCCCTCGGAGCGCAGAGCGCGGAGAAGGTGATCGTGCGGGCGCCGAAGTGCGGGGCGACGGGGGAGGCCCAGATCAAGGTCCGCGGGGCCCTCGCCTCGCTCTCCCCCGCGCGGCGCCGACGCCGCCCCCGCAGCTCTGGTCCCGCTCCATGGGCAGCGTCGCCTCCCCGCCCTCCGGCTTCTTCTCCTTCCTCGCCGACGCCGGTGCGCCCCCACGCGCCGGCCCCGCCCCGCCCCACCGAAAACCCGCCGGCCCGCGCCCCCGCCAGCGGCCGCCCCGCCCCGCCGCCCCCGCCGCCGCCCCCAAGGAGGAGCCCGCGCCGCCCCCGCCGGAGCCGGAGCCGGAGCCCGAGCCGGAGCCCGAGGAGGAATCGTGCGCGTACACCTTTTGATTCCCGCGGATCCTCTTTTGCGATCTCGGTACCCCCCGGCAGTTACTCCTCGCGGACACGCTCGGTCGTCGTTCCAGCGACGGGCGTTGAGCTGACCGGCGCCGCCACCGCCCCGGTCCGAAGCGACGCCCAGCCCGCCTCGCCCGATCCGCGCTGCGCCCGGCCGACGCGGCGCCGGCCGCAGACGCACGCGTACGTGCAGGCGCCGCTGGGCGGCAGCTACCGCCTGCGCTCTGCCCTCGAGCTCACCGCCGTCTCCTACGCCGACGCCACCGGGGCGCGCCTTCCCCCGCCCGAGCCCTCCCCGGCCCCGCTGAGCCGGCGCAGTCCTCGCCGTTCGGGTACAGCCCATCCTTCCTGCGGGACGTGTGGCCCCCCGTGCTCTGCAACCCCGTCCCCGGGGAGTACCTCTTCGAGGCTGACGTCGAGGCGCCCCCGCCCCGCCCGCCCCGCCGGCCGTGCTGGCCGCGCCTGACGGCGGGAGGGCAGGCCGACGGGGGCGTCGTGCACCACTACAAGGCCTCCCTCACCGTCACCGGCCTCGCCTGTGCGAACGAAGCCGCGCCGGAGGGGCGCGCGGGCGGCTGACGGGGCGGGCAGCGAGCGCGGGGGGCCTCGCCGCCTACGTCGCCTCGGCGGTCCTCCTCCTCACGGCCGCCTCCGCCCTCGCCGCGACGCTGCTCGGCGTCAAGGTCGGCCACCTCCTGGTGCGCCCCGCCCCCGCCCCCTCCGCCTCCGCCCCGCCCCGGCCGGCACCCCGGGAGCTGAACCCCGTGGCCCCTCAGATGGCGGTCTTCTTCGCGCAGTACGTGGCGCTCATGGCGGCCCTCGACCTCCCCAACCCGGGCCCCGGCTTCCGCGCGGTCCGCCCGCCCGGGGCGCGGCGCGAGGCGGCGGGGCGGCGGCGGGTGACGGCGGGGCGCAGTTCAGCGCCGGCCTCTCGTGGACGGTCCTCCACTTCCCCTTCCCCTGGGAGGCGGCGCACGCCGGGGACGCCCCCGGGCACCTCTTCTCGTCCGCCCCCTCCGCCCCCCGCCCGGGCCGCCCCGACGCCTCGTCCCGCAGGAGGGCGCAGCCGAACCCGACCCCGAGAACGCCTGCCCCCGCGACCGTGCCCCTCCCCGGCCCGCCGCACCCGGCCGCGCCCGGCCCGAGCGTTACCGCAGCCATCTACCTCTGGTTCCCCCACTCGGCGCTCCTGGCGCCGGCGCTGGCCGCCCTCACGGTGCCTCCCCGCACGCGGCCGGCCTGCCCGCCGCGCCGCCTCACCGCAGCCCGGGGCGCCAGGTCGTCGGTGCCTTCGCCGCGCACTACGCTTACGTCGCGGCCTCGGGCGCCGCCTCCCTCCCGGTGCCCGCGCCGGCCGCCGCGCGCACGAGGAGGCGGGCGGCGCCTGAGGCGTCGCCGGGGCGGGCAGGGCGCGTCTCGTTCTGGAAGATCATCTACGTGGGGCCCAGGTGCGCCCACCAGCGCGCGCGCCCCCCGCGGGGCCCGGCCTCGAGGGGCGCGCCGCGCAGTGCCTCTTCTTGGGGCCCGTGGTGCACGCGGCGCGCGCCCTCGCCGCCCACGCCGCCTCGGGCGCCCCCTGGAAGCCCCTCCTCGCCCTCGCCCTCGTGCGCCCCGCCCGCCCCCCGCGCGAGACCCGGGCGGGGGTCGCTGAGGGGCGGGGCGGCAGCTGTGCGCGCTGGGCGGCTGGGTCGCCTTCCTCTACGTCGGCCTCCGCTACAAGGCGCCCCCCGCCCGCCCCGCCCCGCCCCGCAGGCCGCCGCCCTCCGAGCCGCCCCGCGCAGATCGAGAAGCGCAAGGCAGTGGAGTTCCGCCACTTCGAGGGCGGCGCGCGCCCCGAGGCCTCCCAGCCCCACGAGGCGCGCCCGGGCGGGCGGGGCGCTGGCGGGCCCGCGCCCCTCGCGCCTGACGCGCCGCGCCTGCAGGTGGAGGACCCGTGCGGCGTGTGCCACACCGCCGGCGAGTGGCAGAACGTCAAGGGCGGTGCGCGCCCCCTCCTCCCCCCGTGCCTCCGGGGCGCGGGGCGCCCCGCTGAGCGCCGGGGCGCCAGGAGAGGTCCACCTCCGCAACCACGGCTACCTCTTCCGCAAGGCCCGCCCCTCCCGCCGCCCGCCCCCCGCCCCGCCCCCCGCCCCGCCTCGCGACCGGCGAGCGGCCGCCGGGCGCGCAGTTCCGCTACGAGAAGCGCGCCTTCGCGTACCACCCGATGTACCTCCTCAAGCTCTTCCTCGCCGTCCGCGCCCGCCCCCCGCCCCGCCCGCCGCCCCGGGCCGAGGCCGGCGCGCCGCGCAGGGCCTCGTGCTCGGCTGCGGCTGGTCGGGCGGCCGCTCCCCCGCCGTCCTCCCATCCAGGTCCCCGCCGCCCGCCGCCGCCCGCCCCGTCCCGCCCCCGCCGCCCCGCGAGGCGCGCGGCAGGTGCTGCTGCTGCTGGCGCTGGAGGGGCCCACGTGGCGTACCTCGCCCTCGCCCGCCCTTCGCCGACTCCTCCAAGAACTTCCTCGAGGCCGGTCCGCCCGCCGCCCCGCCCGGCCCCGCCCCGCCCTCACGCCCCGCCCGCCCCGCAGGCACCTGCCTCGTCACCGGCGCGCTCCTCGTCGGGCACGCCGCCGCCCGCGCCGCCAGCTCCCCTTCGAGTGCGCCGGCCCCGCCACGCCGGCCCGGGGCGGCCGCCGAGGGCGGGGCAGGGGCGGGGAGGCGGTGCTGGGGGAGGCCATGTGGCTCCTCGCCTTCCTCTGGCTCCTC
The DNA here is from genome assembly GCA_004431415.1 of Cyanophora paradoxa. NCBI lineage: Eukaryota > Glaucocystophyceae > Cyanophorales > Cyanophoraceae > Cyanophora > Cyanophora paradoxa. Next base: position 41,557 of record QPMI01000633.1, read on the forward strand.
CTCCTCTGCCTCGCCGCCCTCCGCGACCACTGGTCCCCGCCCCGCCCCGCCCCGCCCTCCCCGGCCCCGCCCCGCTCACCCCGCCCCGCAGGTTCCTCCGCAAGATGCCCGGCGAGGTCAAGGTGCCACCCCGCCCCGCGCCGGGCCGCTGCGGGGACTGACGGCGACGGGGCGGCAGATGCTGCCGGACATCCCGCGCGCCGGGCACAACACGCGGGCCGTCTGGGAGGAGGCCCGCCCGCCCCTCCCCGGCCCCCGGCCCCTCCCCCGCCTCTCACCGCCCGCGCCCCCCGGCCCCCGCCCCCGCAGTTCCCCAGCTTCATGAGCGAGGCCACGGTCCGCCCCGGCGCCCCCGGCGACCCCGCCCCCGCCAACCTCCCCGCAGGCCCGCAACGTCTTCGTCTCCACTGTCCCCCCCCAGGCCCTCGTGCGCGCGCGCCAGCGGGCCGGCGACCCTTCCGACGCTGAGGCGGGGGGTCCTCAGGCGAACTCCATCGCACAATCCCAGCGCGCCGTCGCCGGGGGGCCGGGCCCGCTGGCGGCGTCCCTCCGCGGTGGCCCCGTCTCCGCCGCGGCCTACGGGTGCCCTCGCCCGCCCCCACCGATCCTTACGCGCAGGCGCGCCGATTGCCGCCCCGCAGCTCGGGCCTGAGCCCGCTTTTCGCGACGAACGACCCCAATGCGGCGGCGGCCGCCGGCCTGGGGGCGCGCCCCTCCGCCACCCGCGTCTTCCGCGTCTCGTACCCCGCCTCCTCCCCCTTCGAGCCCACGGGGGTACACCCGCTCACCCGCCCGCCTGCGCCGGGCCTTGGCCGCGCCTGATGCGCGGCTCGCAGGGCCCCTCGGCGCCCAGGACGCTCTGGGTCGCCCCCGTGACGTCAGCCGTGGACGCGGGCCCCGCCGCCCCCGCCGACGTTGCGGCCGCCTTCGTGCGCGGCGGCCCTCGCGGCCCCGGGCCCCCGCCCCGCTGAGGAGCGCGCAGCCCGATGAGTTCTTCCCGCCCGCCCCGCCCCCCACTGGCATCGCCTCCAACCTGCACCAGTCCTACGGTCCGCACCCGGCCCTTCTCCTCCCCTCCGCCGCTCTGACCCGCCTTCTCGCCAGTGGCGGCGCGCGCTGTCGAGTCGGCTCTGCCCGCCCCCGGCCCCGTCCACGGCCTCGCCTCCAGCGTCCACTCCTCCTACGGTCCGCGCCCCTGCCGCCGCCGCCGCGCCGGCCCGCCCACGCCGACCCGTGCTGGCAGTGCCCGTGGCGCGGGGGAGCGACTTGTTCGGCACGGCCGACGCCCGTCTGCACTCGGGCCAGCTGGGCGCCGGCGCCGCGGCGGGCCCGCTGCACGGCTCGCTTCGGCGCCCGAGCGGGGGCGGCCTCGGCGGGCGGCCGTCGCTCAACACCGCGACCCCGCCGCCTCCGGCAGGGCGCCTCTCCAACTCGTACGCGCCGGCGCAGAGCGACTGGCAGGTCCAGCAGGGCTATTTCCGCATCACCTGATCACTGTTCGCGATCAATGCACGTTTGGGGTCATTGTGCAAGTGCACGTGAGCTCGCGATCGTGCACACGGCTAGAAGGCACCCGCAGCGCAGTGATCAGCGAACGTTAACGGGAGCCGCTGATCCGTCATGAGCGGGCCCTGCGGGATTTCGCAGCAGGCCTATGGGGGGAGCACACTTGGGTGCCTGGCCATGGCACACTGCCATCACCGGTAGCCCGGCGCCGGCAGCGCTAGCTATAGCGCCAGCTGCAGCGCAGCGCTAACGCTTGCAATTGTGCGGCCGGGCCGGGCGCTAGCGCTCCGCTTCGATAATGCGAGATTGTTGCCACTCCACTACGTACCCTTTTGCACCACGTAGCAGAATCGAGTTGGACGGGCCTATTACATGATTGCCGGGGCCCCGTGCCCAAATCCGCTTTGGGCACGTCGGGGCTAGGGCGCGTCGTGCCCAAAGGCCTGGGCACGGCGGGTAGAGCAGCGTCGTGCCCAAGTCGTGCCCCGCGATGGCGGGAGAGCAGCCTGGCAGCGCGGCAGGCGGGGGCGTGCAGGCTCCAACTATGTGGTCGTTCTGTGTGTACTTGCATAGCGAAGTTGGCAATCCAGCGGAGTGCTTGCCGACGATGGGCAACATGGTCCCAGCACCGCTCATACCGTCGGCGGAGCCCATATTCAGGAAGCTGGTAGACAGGAAGCTTCTTCGTCCGGAGAGTAGTAGCTTCTCCTAGTAGCAGTCCTAGTAGCTCTACTAGCATTGATAGTGTTGCTCTATTAGGGTTTTTGCAGCGTATCTTCCTTAGAATTGGGTCGTGCACTGGTCGTGCCCGGCTCGTGCCCAAACATGCCCAAATGTGCCCCGTCATGCCCAAACCGACTTGATCCTGAATTTAGCAGTGATTGACGTCGCGGAGCACGATTGCGCATTGAACTGCACATTTGCCATGTGAACTTAACAGTATTGATATTTTACAACGTTTTGATGAAGAAAGGCGATGCGAAGAACTTCAGCATGACATGTTCCGCGTCGCTCAGAAGTCTGACCATCGGACTCGCATCATGATGTGAAGCCAAGGGTCATGAACTCATGATGAGGCCTCGAAGACCTGAAGCAGTTCCGACCCGTCCGAGAGGCCGCACAAGTTGAATTTGAGAATGCTGAAGCCTTGTTTAACTCGTATTCATGAAGCTTCATGGTTCGCTCCCTCTTTACCGGTTTCTGCTACTTGCTCGTGCCCACGTCATGCCCAATCGTGCCAAGTACGTGCCCAGACGAAGTTCGGACATGCTCAAGGAGGGCACGACTCGGAAACTCTTTCACAACGAAAGGCTATTCCAAAATCGATCGTAAACTGGCTGCACTACTTGGCATTAGAGGGGCCCGCCTCAGCCTCAGGCTCGGCGGGGCCAGCCGCGGCCTCTGCCGCGGCAGCGGCCTCCTTCTCGGCGCTCTTCTGTACTTTCTTCCAAGGTTTCTGGATGCAAGAGCGGTTCTTGCACGCGTCCCTCCCCGACTTCTTGTGGCACTTTGACGAGCAGATGATGTCTTCGTACTTGCAAATGCACTTCTTGTTCGTGCAGCCAGTCGTGCAGTTGCAGATCTTGCTCGGCCTGTCGATTTCGATGGCGCACCAGTCAAAGAACGCTTTTCTGCCAGGCAAGACATGGCAGTCAGAGCGCTGAGAAAGAATGCTGGAGGAAGACGGACCTGAGGGTTACAGGTTCGGTGCTGGCGGCGGTGATGCTCTCGATGAGATGCTTGAACCCGGCAAAGCCGCCGGTCTCGCCTGGAGGGGCAGGATGCCGCATAGAGCACACTTCGTCGGCCTGGAAGAGGCGGGGCTGAGAGTCGTCATCGTTGCGCTGGACTATACCGGCAGCAGTCTTGAGGATGTACTTGTTGAAGCCCGTGCCGACCGCAGCAATGACCGCGTGCACCATTGCGGGCATGCGGGCCTCGTCCAGGGCACGCGGATCGCAGTCCTTCACGCTGATGGATACCAGCTGCGCGCCCAACGTGAGCTCCATTGTCGTGTCCAAATGGTGCTCAAAACCATACCCAAACGTGCCTCGCGGGGCACGTTTGAGTATGATTTGGGCACGTCGGAGCATGGGGTTTGGGCATGACAGAGACGCACGTCGCCGACTGCAAGGTTGGCGATCTCCCCGGCTCTCTTGCGGGCGAAGTCAATCATCCTGTTCCTGTACGCCGAGAGACGATCGTTCAGGACCCTACGTAAGCCTTGTACTTCTCGTGCTCCTTCTGCGGGAACAATGTCAGTGCCGACAGCCATTAACGTAAACAGGACATAGCGAACCATGAAAGCGATCGGCATCCCCTCGATGGTGCCACGACGGAAGCCGCCTTTGAGATGGCGCTCTGCGGAGTCCAAGTACTGCTCCGATTCCTTAGATTCTCCTCCTCCATGTCCTTCACATACTTGTCCCAGAGGATCTGCTGCTTGTCGGTGGGCACCCAGCTGTCCCGGGCAGCTGCAGCCTCAACATCTTCGTCCGTGCCGACATCGACAGTGATTCCCGCATCCTGCACGACGGGCATGGGAGGGAGCAGCATCAAAGCGTTCAAGAAGGCCTAGGGAGGTGTGCACCTTCATGAGCTCCTGGAGCGTAGTGCCCTGCACGACCTCCCGCTCGTTGTAGACACGATCAGAGGAGGCGGGAGCCAGGTTTCCGAATCGCTCGGACGGATCTCTGTTGAACATGACCTTGAAAGGCGTCTGCTTGTGCCCCTTGGTGAAGATGGATGTGTTCATCTGCCACTGGACCTGTGCCTGGGTTGGTTGCAGGGCGCGAGCATGTCGGCACGGTCATACCGGGCCAGGGCGGACACCCAGTCTTTCGTTCCGTTGAAGAAGCAGTACGCAGTGACTCGGCGGCCGAGCGTCCGGTTCGCGCGCTCCACAGAACCTGCAAAACACGGTCATACCCGAACATGCTCAAACATGCTCGGCACGTGCTCAAAAAGATCGTTGGGCACGATTGAGCATGATGTTGGGCATGTCGCGGGCATGACGCGGGCATGGCGGGGGCATGGCGAACCTTGGTGCCAGGGACGGTAAGGCGCGCCGGTGATGATCACTATCTTGCGCCCCGTCACTCGCTGCCATTGCTTGCACGTCGAGCGAACAACCTGCGTCCACTTTCAGCTGATATGACGCCCTAGGCAGACGTCCAAATGTACCCTGTTTACGAACTCGGACCCGTTGTCGTGATGCAGCACTTGTGGGACTCCATCACCTGGAAAATCTCGACAAGAGCCTGTGCGACGCACCAGGCGGCCTTGAATTCCAGCGGCCTCAGGATGCTGCCTTCATGTCCCGCTCCCAGACCAGCGCGTTGTAGCGTTCCGTCTCGTCGAGTGCGCGCTCCGCGTTGGGATTCCCCTGCTCGTCCTGCATGTCCTTGTGCTTCCGGAATGGCGCTAATTCGTTGCACGCCTTTATGAACTCTTCGTACGTCCAGCGCACGGTGTGCCGCGTGCTGGTCGTTTCCTCGCTGGGCGCTGCGCCGCCGTCCGAGCCGTCCGATTGCCGCTGGGTCGCAGCAGTTGGTGCCCTACGCTGCTCCGGAGGGACGACATACGCGCCAGGCGGCGGGACAGCTGCTGCCGTGCTGTTCCCGCCACCATTGCTTGAACTGCTCGAAGGCCCCGCGCGTGCCTGCTGGAGCTGATCTAAGAGAGATCTAGCAAGATGCCCGCCAGGACAATGGCCGCGGTGGCCCTCCTTGTGATCGCAGTCGCAGCTCGAGAACGACGAGATCAGCTGCTCGATGTGGCAGGTACACTTGCGGCCGCACCACGCGCGACCCGCGAGCACAGCTGTCTGTAGCGCGAAGCTGCAGAAGACGCAGAACTGCAGAATCTGGCCGGCCGCCTGAATCTCCTCCGGCGACAGGCCCAACATCGCTGCAGCTGTCTGGGCTCTAACACCTGTCGTGCCCAACACAAAGCTTACGTGCCCAAGCCTTTGGGCACGACGCGCCCTAGCCCCGACGTGCCCAAAGCGGATTTGGGCACGGGGCCCCGGCAATCATGTAATAGGCCCGTCCAACTCGATTCTGCTACGTGGTGCAAAAGGGTACGTAGTGGAGTGGCAACAGAGATGAGATCATGAGCTCAGGGGGGTACCGCCGTACAAGGGCCTAGGAGCCGTCGACGTACCGGCGGTACCTCACGGTACCGGTACGTCAATTCGGCAATGATGTCGATTCTAGCGTGCGCCGGGCGTAGTTGGCCCCGTTCGCATGCGCAGCGCCCACGCGTACGGCCGGCCGCGGCGCGCGCGGCGGGCACGCGGCGCGGCAATTGCATCCGATCCGCAGCTTCGATCAGCCGCGCGCTGAGCAGCGCAAGTCGCGAGTCTCGCGACGCCGGCGGTTACGCACACAGCTGGTGGAGCGCTTCGCTAGTCGCGCTCGCACGCGCCTGGTCCGAGGCTCGGATGCTGCAGCCTGCAGCTGGCAGGCTGCAACCGGCGGCGCCGCGGGTTAGCTTCTAGATTCGCCCGCATCCGATCTAGATCTCGAGCTCCGAGGCTCGATCTGGGCGGCCAAAGCTGCCGCTGAGCGCTGCAAAGCGGCCACGGGGATCATCCTTGGATGCCAACTGCAATTAGCTGCAGGATGTCATGGCCATCGGATGAGAAGCTAGCAGCACGTGCACGTGCAGCGCGCCAGCCAGAACTTCAGCACGCGTACGATATCGATCGCGGTCGGCATTGCGACCTCGTGCTTGTGCGTGCGCCTCCCGATCGGTGTCCACGCACGTCGCCAGCTGCAGTGCTCGGCGCCGGTGGCCAGCGCTGTTGCGACCGCTGCGGCCGCGGCCGAGCCCTCGGCGTGCGCGTGCCGATTCTACTTGCCGCTGTCATCTTGCACGGGCTGCAGGCGTCATGGCCCGCCCCCGCCCTGGCCGCCGCTCCTCTCGGGGCCCGTAGCACCGGCCCTTACGCGTCGAATCAGGCGCGCGTCTCCTCTCCGCCCGCGCCCGCCGCCCGCCCGCGCCATGGTTCCTGTCTCGCGTTCTAACCGATGTCCAATTCCCTGTGCAGTTCTGTGCAGATGCCGGATCAGGGGGGTGGAACATTGGTGAGCTCCGGCACCGCCCACGGCTAGCTTTCTCATTTCCCGTTTTCCATAGCGATCTATTACGATCATGAGACGATCGATGCCCCTTCCACTTCATTTTCCCCTCTCCCTCCTTTCCACTCGCGATCGTCCTCCGGGGATCCTTTCTAACCTACGCTGGCCTTCGCCGCTTCGCCCCCCCCCGCCCCCCCCCCCCCCCCCCGCCCCGCCTCTCCCCAAACCCGCCCTACTTGTAGATCTTGCCCAGAAGCTTCCCCCGCCCCTCCCCCCCTCCCCCCCCTCCCCCCCTCCTCCTCCCCCCCCCCCCCCCCACACACACACACACACCCTCCGGACCCCCCACCCCACCCCGCTCCTCCCTTCCCGCTCCTCCCTTCCCCCTCCTCCTTTCAAACCCGCCTCCTCCCCCTTCCCCCTTGTCGCCTAGCATTGTGAGCACGTGTACGTGATGCGCCTTTGCCTCAGCAAGTCCTACCGTCATTCGGGTGAGATCCACGACACTCACCGTGAGCCAGCAACCGTCTTACGTTGAGGATTCTCCTCCAACCATCCCATACGGTTCGTCATATCGATGTCGCCCCGCTGCCCCGAAAGCTGCCTTAGCGCTAGCCCCAACCCCCGTGGCCAACCCCGGCCCGCGGCCGGTCCTTGCGTGCTCGTGATCGCGTAGGCCCGAACTCGTGGGGTGGCTTCTACGGCACGTACCCCAACGCCTCCAATCCCATGTACTCCTCCCCGGCTTGTTCCTTGGTCTACGTTGCGCCAAGCCAGAACTCGGACATCGTGCGCCGGCCCGTCCTCTCCCTGCAGCCGGCCGAGGTCTTGATCAAGAATTGACCTCGCGATTGTCCGCGATCGTGATCAGCTCGTTCTGGGCTTCACTTTCCTGGACTTGGAATTCCCTGGCGATACGGTGACTGTTTACGATGTCACAGGTTTTCATCTTCCCCCCCCCCCCCCCCCCCAATCGAAACCTGGCTTCGCAAATGACCGATCGACGGCCGGCAGGGGTATCCGACGCGCAGCTGAACACGCTCAGCGTATTGATCAATCCTTCCACCTACACAGCCCTCCTTCCCCCTCCCCTGACGTTTCCCCCGCCCCTCCTTCGCGTCTCGGGTTCGCACACGTTCTCGACTCTGAGCATCTTTATTTTGGCTGATTCGTTTTCATAATCAGGTAACGGCACGGTGCCAGCCCTCATGATCCAAAAGAAGAACACAAGTCCTGCTAAGTACTTGGTCGTTTTTGCAGTGGACAACGATGTTCAGGTCAGCCTTGAGTTTCATGAATTGAATCGATCTGCCTCCTCGCGATTCTAGATCTGATGCCGCCGCAGTTCGACGGCTTCGGCATCTTCCTCCTCGCGGGCTCCTGGAACTGCCGGAACGACGTCGTGACCACTCTCACCGAGCCCTCCAACTTTTTCCTCGGGGGCTCTGGCAACGCGTATTCGGCTGTTAGGGCCGGCAGCGCGGCGTCGCCCATCGTATGTCGCTGGCTCGTGGACGTCTCGAAGCAAAACCCCGCGGACGGCATTGCCTTCCAGCTCCACTCGAACGCGCTGCAGCCTGGGGACCTCTTGCGAAGCGCGCTCTCCTTTTACCCCTCTTTATGCATACCTGATCCTGACTTTGAGTATGGCGACAGTTTACGATGGCCCGAATGAGTCGGCACCAGTTCTGCGAGAGTGGACCGCGAGCGGCTCGGCCGTGAACGTCACATCTGGCTCGCGGGTGCTGATGGTCACCTACACTTCCCGCCTCAACAACACGCTCCGGTTCAACGCGTCCTACGTCCGGCGTGAGTCTCTCCAATTAATATTTACGATCCATCATACATGGCTTTAATTTGAGTTGACCCTTTTCGCGTCGTTTCAGTCACGTGTCCGGCTTGCATGAACGGCGCAACCTGCCGAAATGGAACCTGCACGTGCCGGCCAGGATTTGCTGGAACGCTGTGCAATATCGCAGATCGTAAGCGACGCTGCTGCTTTCGAATTCATAATCAACCTTCCGACCTTACGGCAGAAGTGGCTGTGTCGAACACAGTCCCCGGCTGGACGTGTCACATCCAGCATTACAACAGCAGGTAAGCTTGGCTCTTGGTCGCCGTGCATAACTCCCTCCCTCCGCGACACCCCCCCCCCCCCCCCAACCCCCAACCCCCAACCCAACCCAACCCAACCCTGTCTCTTTCGAACTCGCCTGAATGCGAGCTCCAGCGACGGCTGTGACTGCGGTTGCGGAGGTGAGCACGGCTGAACAGATATCGATATCCTGACTTGCTGTGATATCGATGTTCGTATTGAATATGCGAGCGAACGCGTAGCATATGACTTTGTATGCCTGCCACTCTGTAAGCAGCCTTGATTCTATACAATGATTGTTAGGGGTACAACCTTCAGTCTTCTTTCGCGCGAAGCAGTGAAGATGTGTCGCGTGGCTCGTCGTGGGAGGGGCCCTAGCTGGGCCCCTCTGGTGGTCACACTTGTTCTCGTCGTCGTCGTTTTCAGCCTCTTGGCGGCCTGCGCGGAGGCGGGGTCGAACAAGAAGGGCAAGTCTTCCGCAACGGGCTCCCGCAAGACAGCCCGTCCGCGGCCGACCGCATCCGCCCAGCCACGAGCTCGCCGTTCCACGCGTGTGACCGAGGCGGCGGACTCCGGCGGCGAGGACAACGGTTCGGCGCCTACTCCAACGCCAAGTGGCCGTCAGTCAACCAGCAACAAGCGCAAGGCGCCAGCCGCCCCGGCAGTCGAAAACCGCACCAGTGACGGCGTTCCGGATCCGGAGCCATTTTCCGAGGACGAGGAGGATGTGATTGCCGGCGTGCAGCGTCGTGAGCAGTTCGGCGGTGCAGCCACACGAGAGGAAGCTCTTGCCGCACAGATGTTCCCGAATCTCGAGGTGCCGGTTCCCGACCAGCCAGGACCCAGCCGGCACACTCGGCACCGCCGCGGCCCGGTTCCCGTCGTCAACGCCACAACAGCCCCTGCCGGTGAGCTTAATGAGTACATTAAGAAGCAGATTCAGCAAGGCATAGACCGAGGGGTAGAGTCCATCCGTGAGCACCAGCATCAAATCGCTCAGGAGCAGCAGCGCGAACAGCATGAAGCGATGCAGCTTAAGAATACCTGGCTTCGGGAGTTTGCGTTCCAGCTGATACAGCTGCGTTTCCAGCTCAAGGGCTCCTCTCGTGTGTCGCCTGTGCAGCAACCCTCAAAGCGTCTTTGAAGCAGCTCGAGGAGCTTAAGAAGAAGATAGATATCCGCGACAAAGGCGGCGATAAGACAGCCGAGGCGCTCGCAGCTGTGCCGGAGGAGCACCGCGCACAGACCGCGTCGATGGCGTACGCGCTTCGTGTGGCTGGCGTCGGCGCCGGTAATTCGTATGCACCAGCTGAGCGCCAGCCGTCTAGCTATCGGCCCCCGCAGCGGCAGCGCGTCGAACGCGAGCAGGCGCCCACCGCCCAGCGGAACGGCGGCGCTTGCTTTAGGTGCAACCAGCACGGCCACCATGTGAAGGATTGCACCAACCCGCCGCGCCCGGATTGGCGCGAGAAGAAGTAGGCGGCTTCCTGTGCCCAGCCTTTCGGGCGCAGCTGTAGAGTGCTAGGATTTTCGTTTTCGTGTGGCCCCAGACTTGGCATGTGCATGTGCTCGTAGCTGTGCTGTGCTGTGTGTGTGCCATGAAGGAATAAATCTGGGCTTTCTTATGTGTGTTTGAGCTTGCATTGCATGTGTGGTGATGGGTCTGTGGTGAACACTAGCTTGGCAATTGCAATGTGCATGACCTTGTGATCGTTTCAAATTTGCCATAGTTTACAAGGCCTTGTAACTACGAATTTTGCGTAAGCTTTGAGCATCACAACTTTGTGGCCATAAGTGCCACCTGGATGACTCCAACCTGGTGCGAGCCCAGCCAATCCCCAACAGCCTGACCTCTTCTCGTCCTAGGTCACATCAGGCTGCGGTCGAGTTGCCGAGTTCCTGGCCAGCAACGGCCATCTCGTGTGTCGCTATCGCGCGCTGGGTGCTCAGATCTAATCATTTGGTATCGCAGGTGTGGAGGAAATCATCTCTTGGTATTCAGGTGTGTCTCCCAATTTCCTATTCTGTTCCGCAGGTTGGCGCATTCATCCAGAGGTGTGCATGCTGGACAAGTTTTGAAGCATTCAAGAGAACAAGTTGTGTACTTGCATGAGTCCATATGTGTGTGCTGTGCATGCTGTGATGTGCCTTCATTCAAGAACTTCGCGCATCCACCGTGGAGGTGAACGTCAGGTGTTGTGACAAGTTCGTACCTGTGACACGCTCACTATTAAAAACTTCATGATCAGACTTGGCTTAGAATTGCTTAGAAGCAAGGCTGCTTGTGGCAGGCATACTATTGAATATGCGAGCGAACGCGTAGCATATGACTTTGTATGCCTGCCACTCTGTAAGCAGCCTTGATTCTATACAATGATTGTTAGGGGTACAACCTTCAGTCTTCTTTCGCGCGAAGCAGTGAAGATTCCTTACGTTCGCGTGTCACAGCCGCCCTCCAGCGTACCAGCTCCAGCTCCAACTCAGCTCCAGCTGCAGCTTGAGCCAGACTCAACTGCAGCTCAGCCTGTCAGCTCGTGTCGTTGATAAGATGTGGCGACAATTTAAGGCCTCAAGCCCACTTCCCATGCGCTTGTGACTTTTAGCCACCAGGTTCTTTTGTGGCGTCCTGCATCCGTGAGGCCTGGTCCCAGTGGAAGGAGATTGGTGCCAACTATGTGGTGTTGTCATGGATACGTGACGGTTTCCCGCTGACTGGGGCCCGCAATCTGCCACCGGAGCATCGGTGTAATCACAAGTCTGCAGCCGAGGATCACAGGGATTTTGTGCGGACGGAAATTCAGAAACTCTTGCGCACCGGGGCCATTCGTGAAGTCCAACAGCACGAGGCGAACATTGTGTGCTCCTTGTCCGTGGTCCCGAAGAAGACTGGCTCCAAACTTCGTTTGATCTGGGACGGTCGACCCACCAATCAAGGTCTACCAGATCGGAAATTTCGATTTGAGACTCTTGAGCATGTGGCAGCAATGCTCCGTCAAGGGTGGTACATGTTCACCATTGACCTAGAGTCTGGCTATCACCACGTGCCAGTGGCGGAGCAAGATTGGCGCAACATGGGCTTCTCTTTTGACAGCAAGTACTATGTCTATACGGTTTTGCCCTTCGGCCTTCGACACTCGCCTTTTGCATTCGTCAAAATTATGCGGCAAGTGGTCAACTATTTCAGGAAACTGGGCATCTTTGTTGTCAACTATGTGGACGATTGGTGGTTTGCGGCTCCTACTTTCTTAGAGGCCTGTAAGCTGCGAGACTTTGTGCTGGCTACATTTAAACGGCTTAAGTTGGTGGTCAACAGCAAGTCAGCGCTTACCCATCTCAGTCAGTGGCTTTCCTGGGCTTCATTGTGGACTCGGCTCGCATGTTGTTTGAGGTTCCTGGCGACAAGCTGAGCAGACTACTTCAGCTGATCCGCAAGCTCCTACGCAAACACTCAGCGTCTGCCCGTGATATGGCAAAGGTGGCAGGCACCTTGGTATCCATGGCTCGTGGGCTTGCTCCAGCTCGCATCCGGACTCGTGCCTTGTTCCGGTACATCAATGTGGCGGCCCGGGAGTGGCACTGGAACCATCCTGTGCAGATTACTGATGAGACTCGGTCTGAGCTCCAGTGGTGGCTGGCCAACATACACAAGTACAACGGGCGCTGTCCGATTCGTCCTGAGCGGCTACTTGTGCTCACCACTGATGCTAGTCATCTTGGTGCTGGAGCTTGGATTACCACGCGGATCGGTGATGTACCTCCTGTGCTTTGTGCTCCTCGCCCGCCTCCATTCCAGTGCCTGTGGAACAGTGAGGAATCTCAGCGAATCTCTTCTTGGAGGGAGCTGCAAGCTGTGCTACGGGCTATGCAACACTATCAGTCTGTGCTTCAGAATCAGAACATCTTGGTTCGATCGGACAACTCTGTGACAGTTGCTTATATCAACAATGGTGGCGGTCGTCATGCTTATTTGACGGAGATCGCTCGTCAGATTTGGGACATTGCCTTGACAGGTTGTGTTAGCATTGAGGCCGAGCATATTCCAGGCATAGATAACGAGTGGTCAGATGCTCTTAGCAGGTACTTTTTTCCAGCAGACTATTCCTTAAGCCGGTATATTTTGCTATGGTCAGCCGCATTTTAGGCCCTTTTGACGTGGACAGGATGGCCACAGCTGCCAATGCCCACCTTTCTCGATATTTCTCTGTAGATTTGCGTGATGCCCGTGCCGAAGGGCATGATTGCTTCACTGTGTCATGGCTTGGTGCTCGCAACTACGTGTTTCCGGATCCCAATGTGATCCTGCACGTGGTCTCTCATGTTAGACAGTGCAGAGCAGCTGCAGTCTTTGTCGTACCTGATTGGCCCTCCGCCCCATGGTGGCCCCAGCTTGAGCAGGCAAGGCAGGCTCCTGTGTTGTACTTGGGCCTGCTTCAACCGTCTGCTTGCCAGGCCCTCGTTCTCCTGTTCTTCCGTCTTGGTCTCTTGTGGCTATTTCCGCAGCCTGGCAGTAGCACACAAATTAGCCATCTGCAAATATAACGATTTCGCACCCGGGGCCCTTCTTAGTCCTCGTACGCAGCTTGCCTGACATTGCAATTGCTGCAGATGTGCTACTCCAGCGTGTCCATTACTACAGGGAGAACGCCATCGGTGATGGCACTCGTGGCATATACAATCGTTGGGTGCAACTATACGAAGGTCATTGTGCGGTTCATGGCTTCCGCATCTGGCCCCCCGAGCCATCTGGTCTGGCTACGATGCTTGTTGCGCTGGCGGACGAGGAGTTCAGCGTTTCTGCTGTCAAGCAATGCTACTCTGCATTGGTTCATCAGACTGGCCTGCGCCTACAGCCTGCAACGGCGTTCGCGCACCCTCTGGTTCAACAAGCGCTGCAAGGAATTGTTCGTTTGTGTGGTCGTCGGGCCAAGCAGTCCAAGATCGTCACAGCTGTGCATTTGGAGGCAATCGCTCGTGCCTATCTGAAAGCTCCGTCAGCTAAGCTCTTGCGGGCCTTCGTCATGTTGCTTACTGGCTTCTTTGGCTTGCTCCGTCGTGGTGAACTCGTTGCTCTGCGTCGTCAAGACATCCAGATCCGTGCGGATCGCGTCGTTGTCTTCATCGTCGGCTCCAAGACCGATCGCGCTCACCAAGGCGCTCAAGTTGTGCTGGGCACTGTCGCGCAGTCAGTGATCTGTCCGGTTCGCTGGTTTCGAGCTTATTGGCTCACCATCCAAGACCTCGAGCCGGAGGCGCCGTTGTTTGGTCAACTCTTCCGACCTTCGCGGCCCCTCGCGCCCGCCTCCGTTGCATACGTGCTTCGCTTTGCCTTCGAGGCTGCTGGCTTAGATGCGACGGGGATCACGCCTCATGGGCTTCGTCGCGGTGGTGCTACGGCGCTAGCGGCTGCTGGTGTGCCCGAGGAGCTTGTGCAAGCAGTTGGCCGCTGGTCGCTCTTGTCTGACGTGTATCGTCGCTACATCGATTCTTCTGAGCGCCCGCCTCTGGCTGCGTTGATGGCAAGCCCTGGTTCTCGCTACGTGCCTCCATTGTCGTGTCGCCAGCAGGCTTCTACGCCCTCTCGTCGCGGCGCAGCTAGCTGTCCTTTTGTCTTAGTGTCTTCTTTCGCGTGTGCCGGCTTCGCCGGTGCTGGCTATGTCGCTCTGGGCCAGTGCAAGCTGCGCCTGACGCTGTCTGTACACGCACGTGTTGCAAACTAGCCTTGTTTTGTGTACCCTTGCTGTCTGCTGCGTTCGCAGCGTCTGTGTCGGCATGTAGTACTTAGCTGCTGCGTTCGCAGCAGCTCTTCTCGTACCCCTTTTGTTGCAAATTAGCTTACCCCTTTTGTTGCAAATTAGCCCAACCTTATACCCTACATGTACACGTGTACCCAGCTATATTTTCTGTACCCCTTGTCTGATGCCCCTTTTCCCTTGCAGCTTGCACTGTCCTGCGTGCGACGAGCCATGTGTCTGTCTTCGCTGCTTCGCCTACGCGAATCCAGACCTTCACTTCATGATCAGACTTGGCTTAGAATTGCTTAGAAGCAAGGCTGCTTGTGGCAGGCATACATGGTGATATCTTTACTCGCAGCGTACGACCCCGACTGCAACGAGGTTCAGCCTGCCGGGGGCTGGTGTCCTTCCGGCACGTCCACCAACCGCTACCACGATGGAACATGCGCGTTCTGTCCCCTGCCGAGCCGTCCAACCCAGGCGTCGGTGCGCATGCGTGAAGCCTTCGAGCATGCTGCGGGTTGCGGGTCCCATGGCAGCTGACATATGCATGTCTTTCTTCGCTAGAATCAGTTCTTCGTGAGCCCTCGGGGCAACGATGTGCTGGGGAACGGAAGCTGGGTTAATCCTTATGCGAGTCTCGGGGTGCGTTGGCCGCTGCCAGGCTGCTGCGCATGCTCTAAACATCAAGCTCTCTTCACTCACTTGTACTGCAATTGTAGCGCGCAATTTTTGCGGCCCAAGGCGTGGTGACAAATCCCCTAGCTATTGGTGCTTCCCAAGTGTACGTGCTTCCTGGCCGCTACAAAGGAATCAATAACCGCCGGCTGGCTTGGACGGTGGGTGGCTAGTTTCGTTTTCGGTTGGAAAACTGCTTGCAATTCTTTCCATGAAGCCCCGGTGTGATGCAGGATGGCTGGCCGAGAATTGGCCTTACATATGGCATCTCTTTGTTTGGGCTGGGCGGCCCCAAATATACGCTTATGGATGCGGAGAGAATGGTAATTTTGACGGCGAGTTTGCGTGATGTCGCTAATAACTCTTCCGGAGCAGGGCTGGCACATCTACTTCACAAACAACCGTGGCACAGTCAACAACCTTGTGCGAGGAGTGACAACGATATCCGGATTCCAGTGGATCAATGCGAGATACGTCTCTCGTGGGCCTCTCGTGTTGAATCCGACACTAGCGGGCAACGTTACGAACGTCGGAAGGAGCACGCCAAGCGGCGGTTCCGTCCAGTGCGGCGAGGTGCGCTGACCATGACCCACTTTCTGCTCCGGGCAAAGATTAATCACGCTGCTGTGTCTTTCCGCGCAGTGGATCAATGCGTAAGCCTGCGATATCCAAGTAGGAAATCAGACCGCTTCATCAATAAGACTTTTTGCAGCATAGGGGGTGAGGAATTCTTCTGCGTTAACGTGCTTTTCTCGAACAACGTCTGGAAGAACAATGTTGGGTACTGGGGCGACGGTGCGCTCCGCCAGCATGTCCGAGACGTCTGCGCTCTATGTTCTAGATCTTAATTATAAGCTGAACCTGTGTGCAATCCGCAGGAATAGTTGTTCAGAACATGGTTGTGCTGGGTTCGTATGCCATGCACCTCTAGAGCTAGATCTTAATCTGCATGTCTTCAGCAAATCAAAATATACCTACAGCTCTCCTTTTATTTGCCCTGGCAGAGTCCTCGGCCTTCGGGAGCAGTGCTGCGAGCATGGGGCTCGGTGGCGGCGGCCTCGTGCTGGCTAGCGGATCTTCCGTCACAATCAATGGGTGCCGATTTGAGGGCAACTCTGGTTCGCCCCGTTTTCATGGCCGTGGAGACAAGCGCGAGAGCTAATTTCATAATCCCAAAACACCAACGCGCGCAGTTCCATTGGACCTCTCAGGTACATTTGAAACCACGGACTCCACTCGGACTATCGGCGGAGGCGCGATTGCTGCTACGGATATGACGTCGCTCACAATCCGCAACTCGCATTTCTTCAACAACTCCGCTGGTTTGCGTTCACACTGATATTCGACTGATTTCGAGCCTATAGAGTTGGAAGAGGTACCGGTTGCCTGATTTTCCTTTCTGACATTATCACCTGCGCAGCATCAACTGGAGGCGCAGTACTGGTTGATGTGAAGCGGCTGGCATCAGAGACCGCAAGCTCGGTTGTCGTTGAGAACACTGTTTTTGATAGCAATGCGGCAGCTTTTGCAGGGTCGGGGGCCGCATTCCGAGGCACCACGAATGTGCAGTGTGCGTGTGTCTTGTTTTGGGCAATTATGCCACCGCTCGATACTTACTGCAGCTGTCTGTTTCAGTGAAAAATGTCACGGTTCTGAAAAATTTCAACTTGCCGCTGAAGCAGCTCTCGATTAGCATGAGCGCTGTCGGAGGCGCTGGAATCTGGATCAGCGCGCTCGAAGGCGGCACCCTTGCCTCGTCGAGCTCTGTTCTGATCGAATCCTCGTTCTTTCTGAACAACTCCTTTGCTTCGTCTCAAACGTGGCGGACTCGTCCTTTGGTGCCGGCGTTATCGCAGCCAGCCTCAAAACATTGACGTGCGATCTGAACCATTCTTTTCAGTATAGCTACAAGCCAGCTCTTACGTACACGATTCTTCTGCAGCTTGGAGTCCTGCGTCTTCACTGGTAACATTCACACGGGCGGTGCTCAGGTCGGGGGCGGGGGCGTCGCCCTCCTCTCGGTCGAGAAGGCCACCGTCAGGAGCACGAGCTTCATGAACAACTCTGCAGGTGCTCAGCACCGCGATCGCTCGTCGCAATCGAGCGCGAGCTTGACAGACATAACTAACTATGTGTACTCAATTCGCACAATTGCCGAGCAGCGAACGGCGCCGGTGTGTGGGTCGGCTCAAAGACACCGTCAACCTTCCGCTCCCACACCATCGTTTTCTCTAATACGACAATCACGGGAGGAGCTGCTTCGTTGCACGGTTTGTCGGCTTTTGCAATAGTGCTTACTGTCGCTTTTTATCGAGACGCACGGTGGCTCGCGCAGGCGGCGGGGTGTCTGTAATCGACTCGACAAACTGTCCCGTCATTCTTAGTTTCCAAGGATGCGTCGTGCTCGGCAATAGTGCAGGAGGCTCCGGAGGGGGAATCGCTGTCGACGGAATCTTCATCGACGACCCGCCTCTGAACACTTCGATCACGTTCACGAATACGACCATTCGTCAGAACCGCGCGATGCGTGAGTCGACAGGATTCGGATTCTTTTACAAGTTGCCATGCCTGACACAGTGGCAGTTGCTGGTGGTGGCGTGAGTGCGACCGGTTGGATGAACGTGAACCTGCTCTCTGGTTCAGTTGTCGTCGAGAACACCGCTCGCAGCGGAGGAGGCATTCGTGCGCCTTGCCTGTCTTTTTTCAACGGCTCAAGCGCGAAATTCGAACCGCTTGGTTTATCTCCTCCGTAGATGTTGATGGCGCGCGAAGCTGCTTCGGAAAGCTCTGCACTGGCCTGCGCACCTCCGTCCGGGATGTGCCGTTTGAGAAGAACACTGCCACTACGGGGTATGCGCGCGCCTGCACCGTTGTCAGCTGCAATCGACTGTCTGTGTCTGATGATTGTTTTTGAGCAGAGCGGCAATGCACATTTCTTCACCGTGCGCACCTGGATAGTAGGCATGTACACGCGGGGCCACCAGAAGTTTTAATTCGGCATTTTGCGCAGGGACACGTTCGTCAGCGTCACCGGCTGCGCGTTTCTGAACAACAGCGCCGATGAGCGTGCCGGCGCGATCTGGGCGGAGCAGCCTGGCGCGCTTTCAATCTCTAGGACCGCTTTTGAGTTCAACAGTGCTGGTGTCGACGGAGGGGCTGTTCACATGACGTCGGACGCGCAGCTCAGGGTCCGCGCTTCGCTTTTCGGAAGTCTCTCGTCAAACCTTCCGCACACACAGGTTGAAATGCCTGGAGTGTCTTTCGTCTCAAATAGAGCCCGTGCGTTGATATGAGCGTGGAGTGTATTCTAAACCGAGAAGCGGGTTTTTGCAGAAGAGAACGGAGGCGCAATCTATGCGACCGGCTTTCTTTCGGTCGATTTGTTGTTCGCGAGACTTGAGAGGAACCGAGCCAATTCCGGAGGGGTACGATCAGCTTTTTGGGATAGTCTCCAATGTACAAATATGCATCGTTGCAGGGTCTTGCGTACCTCAAGCGCTTGAGCGGACTCTCCGTGAACAATCTCACTTTCACTGCGAACACCGCGGACAACGGTGGAACCGTGTTTCTTGACCAAAGCGCGTGGCTCGACGCTGCCAACTGCACCTTCACCGAATCCGTGGCAAGCACCTTTGGAGGTGTCGTGTACGCTCAGGGAACTCCTCGCATGTCTTTCCGGCAGTGTACCATTGTAGGCAATCAGGCGGCACAGGGAGCTTTTATGTATTCGAATTTTTTGGGAAACGGTTCGTGAATTTTGATCACATTAGCAATGCAGACGTGTCCTTCCCTTCTTGATGGAATGCAGGAACAATCGAGTTGACCGGCAGCCGCCTCGAAGGCAACAGAGCGACCAGCGCGGGAGGCGGGATGTACATCACGGGTGAGGGCGGGTCCCTTCGTGCCCAGAACGTCTCGGCTTTCGGCAACGTTGGGACTCGGGGTGGCGTGGCTGTCGTGGACGGGAGCACTGATGCTGTGTTTTCGGCTTGCGTTGGCTCCGGCAACGTGGCAAGTCAGGGTGATGGGGGCGCGTTCGTCGTTCAGCAGCAAGGCAACTTGCAGCTAGTGAACTGCAGTCTTGATGGGAACCGCGCTGCTGGCAGCGGTGGGGCAATCGCTGCAGACGGAGACGGCTCTGTCGTAAGCTTGAGGGCCTTTTCCTCTGCATGCTGACTCCTGATCTGCGCTGATGTCGATGCTCGAATCTTCCGCAGCTCTCCGCCCTCAACCTGATTGCGACAAACAACAATGCCGGGCGGAACGGAGGAGCTCTAGCTGTGAGCGGGTCGACTGCGCTCTCAATCAGAGGCGGCCACTTCTCGCGAAATGTCGCTGGGCTCCTGGGCGGCTCCAGTGCGTCCACGTCAACGTAGAATAACCTTTCAAACGCTCCATATTCCCCGACTTATAATTATCTTGGCGAGCACAGTGCTGCTGCAAAACTCCACCGTGTCTCTGGCCGGGATCGGGCTCGACGAAAACGTTGCGGGCTCCAACGGTGGAGCGCTGTGCCTTCTGTCATCTTCTTTATCACTTGAAAATGTCAATATCAGCCTCAACCGCGCCGGCGGGAACGGAGGGTGAGCATGCAAATCGGTCGCGGCTTTTGTTCACGTCCGTGCCGTAAGTGCCACTGCAGAGCGGTTCACCAGGAAGGAGGCAACGCGTCCATTATCAGCAGTCGGATCATTAGAAACCGTGCGGGTGCATCGGCGGGAGCTGCGTCTTTCCAAGCGACAGCCGTTAGAATCAGAGCGTCGAGGCTGAATGAGAACAACGCCAATTTGGACGGTGGAGCCCTCGTTGCGTCGGATCAATCCGCCGTCGAAATTCGGGACTCCGACCTTGGCATGAACGAAGCGGTCCGCAACGCGGGGTCGCTGCAGCTTCTGCAGTCGAGCCTTCTGCTCGAAAGATCTGATCTCAGCAACTCGAGGGCGGGCCGTGATGCCGGGTGCCTGTCAGCAGCTTCGACCGCAGTTCAACTCACGGACTCCCGTATGTCTGACTGCATTGCGGTTGGAGCTGGTGGAGCTGCTTACTTTGAATCTTCAACGGTGACGGCGTCCGGCACCGACCTGCAGCGCGGGAACGCTGGGGCAGCGGGGGGCGCCATCGCCGCTTTGACCTCAACGTTGACTTTGGCGGACTGTTTAGTGAACGGCTCCCGTGCCGGTCTCTCTGGTGGCGCAATCAATGCCCGCTCTTCCAATTTGAAAATTGTCAGGTGCATGCAATTGTCGGCAATTATCTATCATGCGGTCTTTGCTCTACTTAAGCTTGCTGACTGCTTTACTTCGAATTCAGAACTGCTATGGATGGATCAACGTCGGCAACGGATGGCGGCTGTCTCAGTGTAGAGGAAGGCGTCTTGAGCCTCGAAGACTCGAGCCTTATTGGTTGCGAAGCAGGCAGACGTGGTGGAGCTGCTAGTCTCTCGCGTGTGGTCGCAGCGCTGGCTTTCGTGCGGGCACCACGCGCTCTTTCTCTATCGGACGGAGGCGCACTGGCATTGCTCGATTCGTCGATCACCTTGTTGAAGTGAGACCTCTTGTTCAAGATTATGGTGCCTAGAACCATATCTAGATCTGTGAGATAACAAATATCATCCCGTTGCAGTTGCTCGTTTCGGGAGGCGAAAGCAGAGCGTGGTGCTGGAGGAGGCATATGGGGTAATGGCGTCACGCTCACAGCTCAGCATATCGATCTCTCAAAATCTGTTGCGGGCTCCGGTGCCGGAGGCGCCATCAGCCTGTCAAACGGCGCGCTGAATATTTCGCAAGCCATCCTGGTTGGTTGTACAGCATCCACCTCCGGAGGCGCTGTCTCGCTCGGAAACGTGACTGCTTCAATTCGAGGGTTAGCGGTTTCTGGTATTCGGTCTTTCAAACGTTGCAATTGAGAGGGATTGCAGGTCTGAGCTCCGAGCGTCCAAAGCGCGCTCGGGGGGCGCCCTGCATGCGGATGACAGCCGCGTGCTGATAGAGGCGTCCGATCTCTCCCTGTGCACGGCGGACGGCGGACCCGGAGGCGCACTCGCACTGCTCGACTCGGTCTTGGACATCGTACGGTCGGATCTCAAGGCTAGTACGGCATCAGGTGTAGGGGGCGCCGCTTCACTGAACAACGTGACCGCGAGCATTACCCGGTTCGACCTGGCTTTTCGGGGGAATATTGCGCATCGCGATCGTGATTTTCGTAACCATTCAAAAACAGATCCAAGCTTGAGAAGTCAAAATCCACAGGCGGAGGAGGAGGTGCTATCGCGATGGACGGTGGCAATCTGGCGCTTGAATTGTGTGACCTGTCGGAGTCCGCTGCAGAAGGCGGTGGGGGCGGCGCACTGCTTGTCTCGAACGCTGGCTTGAAAGCCAAGGACTGCCAGCTACACCACAGCGTTGCTTCGGGATCGGGCGGTGCCGTGAATCTCAACAATGCAACTGCCACAAACACATAAAGAAATACAAATTTAAATCCCTCCGCTTCGCGCTTCGCGCTTCGCTCCTGGATTTAAATTTGTATTTCTTTATGTGTAAATTAATCGAAAATATTTAAAAAATAAATCAAAATGTTTAATAAAATCAATTAAATTTAAATAAATTCGATTAAATTAATTGGTATAATATCAATTAAATTATGATTTTATGAAATTTATATAAAGTTTTGATAAATTACGTATTTCTCAATTGATTCAATGATATAAACGCGATTAATTTGTATTTAAATGTAAAATACGTATTTTGCGATTGATATAAACGCGATTAATATGTATTTTATGCAAATTCGATATAATCTCGATTGAAGGAACATAAATTTATGATATAATCACGATTGAAGTAGTCCACCGCCCATTCTATCGTAAAACGCAAAAATTCACACAGAGTTGCATTATGTCCAATTAAACAATCGATGAGATTGCGGCATATTTTGTTGGAAGAGATGGTTACTGCATTATGTCCAATTAAACAATCGATGAAATATCGGATGAAAATAATTCACTCGTTACTGCATTATGTCCAATTAAACAATCGTTGAGATTGCGGCGTATTTTGTTGGAAGAGATGGTTACTGCATCAGGTCCAATTAAACAATCGATGAGATTCGGGTAAGCTTTTTACTGTATCGAAAATGACCCCAGAGTTGCATTATGTCCAATTAAACAATTGATAAGATTGGATTCTGTTTTTTACTGTAAAAACATTGTATCTTAGGTGTATCAATCTCAATTGAATTAATCGATGTAATTTTGTTGGAAGAGATGGTTACAGCATTATGTCCAATTAAACAATCGATGAGATTTCGCTGAGATGAAAACGGTTAGGCACTTTTTTATCGTGATCGGCGGATATCATTTAGATATAAAACGGGCTACTGAAATGGAGCGGGTTAATCGAAGTAGGCACTTTTTTTAATCGCGGTAGGCAGCGTAGGCGCGTTAGGCACTTCCTTATCGAGAATTAAAAAGAAGTCCCAAATACATCAACTTGTGTTTTTCAAAACGTTGATTTTATTTTTTATAGAGAGTTTCCAGAAAAGGTGCCTAAGTGCCTAACGTCAATTAAAAGTGCCTAACGTCAATTAAAAGTGCCTAACTTCAATTAAAAAGTGCCTACCAAACGATATTCAGTAAGACATCTATGAATCATAGAGATATGATATATTCACTTTCATTATCTGAGAAATATAAAGTGCCTACCAAACCATTAACAGTGTGATTAACTCGGAAATCGCGCTGCTATCTGCTTCTCCGCTTTCTCCAACCCTGAAAAGATCTCTGTTATTCTCTCATCTATCAATTGTGATATTACTGAGGTCTTACTTTGCGCTTCGGTTCCGCAAGTGAATACATCAATCGCTAACATTCCTTGATCAGAGTAGCAATGAGCGGTGCAATGGCTCTCATCGAGAAGTAATACCATCGCAAAACCCGGTGGCGAAACACCACCATCGAAAATCTCGCAATGCTTGTGAACAACTCGGATACCTTGTTCTTGAATAATAGTTTGTAAAAATTGCATTAACCATGTTGTTGTGGTTTCCAAGTTCTCCAATCCCACCATCAATGGATGATTGAACTTGTAATCTAACATTACATGGGAACCGCGATGATTCATTTATGAATTATATAGAAAAATAAAAACGAAATTGGTAGGATGCGAACCATCTTAGCGAAAGTATTTCCGTTTGAGTTGGTCGATATCATAATGCTCCATTATCATAAGACATGTCCGAATTGCTTTGATACTTGCATTATTACAAGAAACAAGACTGGTAAAGTCTTAATTTCTTTATCCCGTCTCCATATGTAATTTGTTTTTCTTTATCTATGGTAAATGAAGACTCACTTTTACCATAAGTATGTCGGTAATAAATACAATGAAATGGATACAATCAATCCTTTTATCGATTTAGAAGGCATAAATAAAATAATAGAACCATTTTGTGGTTCAGGTGCATTTAGTTTCTATCTTTGGGAAAAGCATAAAGAACGTTTTGATTACTTTATGAATGATAACGACGAAACACATATACTTTTTTTGAATACAATGAAAGACCCTAACAGTAAAGTAAAACTTTTAGATAGTCTTCAACAGTTCGAAGCAGTAAGCAATATAGAAGAGCATAAAGAAGTTTATAAGAGTTTTCTACAACATGATCGTAAAGATGTAATGGATTACTTAGCCCATCATTTCTATCTTCTTAAAAACAGCGTTTTAAATGTTAAAACCCTCCGTGATTTCAAAAAACGGAACGTGAAGTTGAGTGCATATACAACTCTTAAAAAGAAGATACCTTACGATGATTTCCTACAAGATGTTAACTTATCTCTTGGGGATTATCTGGATATTGTGTTGAAATACAAAGATGATGAGGATGCATTCATATTTCTTGATCCTCCATACGTTAATAGCAATAATGACTTTTACGAAAATGTAGAATCCGATTTGGAAAAATTCTTTTTGGATTTAGAAGATCTATTGAAGACCGCGAAATGCAAAGTTATGATGGTTGTTAATGATGCTTTATTAATGAAATTGCTATTTAAACCCTTTATTCGACATACATATGGTAAAGTGTATGGTATATCAAAAAAGAAAAGGAAACATCTCATTATGACTAACTACGAAATCAATCAAAATACAACATAATTGGCTTCTCTTCTATAACGATTCCCCATGTAGTCTTTTTTCTGTATGCATGTGAGTGTTTCTTGGAACACTGTCGGCAACCCGATCCCTTAATGTGATTAAATCCGTAGGTTTGGAACGTCTTATTACATTGTAAACATCTAACGGATACCTTCTCTTGTGCTTTCTTATAGACAGTCTCACTGTAATCGAATTTAGCATCACCATGAATCATAATCGCAGATTCAATAAATCTTTTAGTTTTTTCATCCATTCCTCTATATATACCTTAGAAATCTATGGTGCAGTATCTGACCCAAAAATGGGGAAGTAGCGATTTGTGCCGTAATATTCTGCATATGTATTCTGTTTTGCAATAGCATCGGTTCTCTCAGCATAGAGAATGCATTTGTAGATACCAAACCTGGTGGCTCTCACCAAGAACTGGTAATCTTCAAGACCGAAATTCACTCCATGATAAGCAATTCCGAAATTGTCATATGGCGTGATCACAACTGCAATATTTGGGGTTCCACCCTCTACTTGACAGACAGCATAAACATCTGGTGGGATATCGACAACCACCTTGTAGTGGTCACCAATCTCAACAAGAGAATCAACTACTGATGTCTGCTCATTCACAACAATTGGGAAGATCTTGATAATATATGGTGCATTCATACTGGGGACATAGGTGCGAATTCTGGTGTTGGGATCAATGGGATTGGGTTGATCATTTACGAAAAGAGGCGCACCAACAGCTCCACCAATCCGAAGACCATCACCAATATATGCTCCCCCGTTTTGCAGTTAATAGCTCCCGACCGAGATTCAAAAGAATAAGTAGAAAGAGGATCACCATAACTGTCTGGGTCTCCATAGTGGGCAGAAAAGTTTGCATTTGTGACAAGGAGTTTCGTTGTCTTAACTATACCATTATTTTTATCACACCTGAGTTCTTGCAATCTCAGTTTGTGGGTGGAACCAAATGTATTCATTGTGGGTTGCACTTCTGTGGATTGGAGACCTTCTACATCATCAAAGGTAGCATGCTGCAAAACGTGATTCGCAGGTGCTGCTAATGAGAGTTGGGGTGTAATAATTCGTTCTGGTATTGGGGCAGCCATTTTACATTAAAGTGATATATAATTTATGGGGTTGGGTCATCAATCACATCTGGTTCCTGGTAAAACC
Organism: Cyanophora paradoxa; assembly: GCA_004431415.1. Lineage (NCBI taxonomy): Eukaryota > Glaucocystophyceae > Cyanophorales > Cyanophoraceae > Cyanophora > Cyanophora paradoxa. The sequence continues at coordinate 66,977 of QPMI01000633.1, forward strand.
CTGTTGTGAAGATATCTGCAACGTTTACCCTCGAAGTGCCGAAACAGCTGCTATATCTGTCCTCAGTCCCATAATCATAGTATTGTAAACTCCAACCTCAGTTACAAACAAATCATAGGTAAATGTCAAATTGTTATAAACACAATATCCTCGACCGAAATGGTTTGATGCTTGAACAAAGAATAGGTAATTATGACCTGTTTGATTGTTGTTTGCTCTGCACATAGATAGCATTGCTGTGGGAAGCGGAATATTTCTTCTTACTCGATCAGTTCCTGTTATAATAACCAATTCCGAATTTTCAAGAGTGACAGAGGAAGCAACATAGAAATGTAGAAAAGGTTGCTGTGCAACTGGTGTATAGAAACGTATTCGTTGGGGATTCTCTACATTTTGTTCAAGAGTATCTGGGACATCATTATACGAAATTGAGGATGAAAGTTGACCTGAAATTCGACAGCCACCCCCAATAAATGCTCCTCCTGATCTCACAGTAACAGCAGCAGAATTCTTATCGAAATCAAGGGCTTTCAGATCAACACTGTAAGCATCAGGACCTCCATTAGTAGGTTGGAAGAAATTCGCATTTGAGACAAGGAGTCGAGTTGTTTTAACCACACCAGAATTCTTGTCTGCTCTCAGTTCTTTAACTCGAATAATCGAATTCTTATCAAAGGAGTTACCATTGGAATTGGGTCTCTCTGTTGATTCTAAACCACGAACCTCATCATTAACTTCATGCTGGCGAAAGTGCATAGCAGGGGATCCAAGGGAATATATTGGAAGTTGAACTCGATTATATTCACCCATTGCTTCTTTTACTAAGAAGGAAAGAAAAATAAACACCATTCAAGCCAAAGCAATTAGATTGGATCCAAGAGATTGGTAAGCGGTTGTTAGACATTGGATGTTGGATGTCATCGCTTTGAGGTTAGAATCACATTCACCATATTTTGTTACTGGGTCACCATAAGCCGATTGCGCAAGGACATTAACCAAAAGGTTTTTATATTCATGAACAACCGGTGACAGTTTGTTGGTTTGCTGTATCGTTTTTTCGACAGTTTGTAGTGCGGCTACAAGTTTGATAGTATCGAATGCAAGAGCGACAGGCTCAGAAGAAGTAGAAGGAGTTCCACCGAGTGGATAGGTCGCCATTTATTATACTGTGACATTTTTAATTTGGTCTATTTGACTTTGTAAATCTTTGCATTTCTGCGATAACTCCTTCACTGCTTCAATGAGAACAGGAATTAAACCTGTGTATTCAAGAGATAGGTAGCCATCGTCTTTTTTAACATTAACTACCTCTGGTATTACCTTTTGAACATCTTGTGCAATTAAACCTAATTTTGTTCCGTCTTTTTCGCTTCCAATTCGTTTAAAACTTACTCCTTCTAATCTCTCGATTGCTGAAAGAGCGCCGGTTATCTTTTTAATATCTGTTTTGTATCTTATGTCACTTCCTTGTGTTAAATAACCTCCAATCCACATCCATCCTCCATGATACATGTAACAAATATCAGTATCTTGTTCATTTCGGAATACAAGGGGAATATCTCCCCTTCCTTTCAGGTATGTAGCGGTGTTATTTCCAAAAAGGATACGATTATATCCATCACTGGAATTAAACCAAGTCTCCACAGCTCCTGTTAAGATATTTGGTTTACTATAAACATTATTCCAATGAATATAGCCGGTGTGACCACCATAGCTATGCCCAACCCATATTTTCATATAACTTATACCCATAATATGAACTCTTCCTATCTTTGGTCTAATCCGAATAGTGAGGAATCGATTACCAAGATGTATTGGAACATTATTTATACCACTGTGGTTACCATCAGGCGATGTGGCGTATGGTTGATAACTATTCACTGATGTAATAAAAACTTCATTCCCTTGTCTATTAACTCCCCAAATTTCAAAAAGTCGTGAGTTAGTCCAAGGTAAATAGGTTAAAAATGCTGTTCCTGTGTGGTATCCATCGGGTATATCGAAGTCAATCCAAGCGGTAGAAGTTTGGTCATCAGATTGATTATTATGGACATATGAACCATAATTATAATGTGGATCCCATGCTGAACTCCACGCCCATGTCCAACCCTCAGAACATCTATTAAATGCAATGCCTCCTACTGTTTTATCTGCTGTGTGAAACTTTGGGACATCATTACCGTTTATTTGGAGTTTGGTAGTAGCATTAATAGTAGGTGCTGTAATAGTATTATTCACCCAAAAGTTACCATTGTTATAAGATTTTAAAATGGCTGTATCTGCTGAGTTTCTGAATTCAATTGACACAGCATCACCATTTGGTCTCCCTCGTATATATGTGCAATCGCCATTACCAAACCAAATTCGCTCGACTGCATCTACTGATTTTAACCATGTATTTGTTGGCCATGTTGCGGTTTGTGGAAGGTCTGCGGCTGAGTAAAATGATGGTTTACTAAATACATTATCCCAAGAGATCATGCCCAATTCATTATCTGTTGCTCTCTGTCTACTCCAACCGAAAACACCCGTTAGATGAATGCGACCTTTTCGACCTTGAACATAAATATATTTGTAAAACTCACAATTGATTGAGGCAAACAAAATACAATTGTGTGTTCCATCTTGATTAACTTCCTGAATTACTTGATAAGCATTTACACGCTTTAAGAAATGTTGATATCCATTAACAGTTTGCCCGTAGATATCGAAATATCTACAATTACCCAAGGCATGTGCTGAATATAAAACGATTTCATACCTGTCGGAACAACCCACCTCATCCAACATCCGCTACAATCATCATCATTTTGTGGTGTTGTATAACATCCTGTTTGTCCGGTTCTTGGTGTCCATCCTGTAACAGTCCAATTATTTGCGCTTCTATCTGATGAAACCACATCTAATTGGTCGAAATCGTAACCTTTTGGTATTGTGGTTCCGCCAATTTGTAAAGTGGTAGCATTCACAGTTCCTGTTACAGTTCCACCTGTTAGAGGTAGATAATTAGCAAGTGCCGCCGTTAAATCGGTATCTGTAACAAAATCTGTAACAGCTAACTGTAATTCTGTATTTGTAACATAATCTTTGTTTTCTAAGTAATCATCTGTAACAACACCGGAAAGGGTTGTATTGTGTAAGTTTTTCGCCGCCATTCTCTGATTGACTTCTAAGGCGCCACCTGATAACGTTTTTATCCACGCCATCTCACATTTTCCGTGATCATCTGTGGGTTGTCCCACAACAGGAAGGTAGTTTACAACTTTCTCCCTTGTGAAAACTATCTTAGGTCTTGCTCCATCATATGCGCTTTGATCTGTTACATTTACTTGTATCGCTGCTGAAAAATCCGCTACTTGTCCTGTTTCACCCGGGTGATAATTCGTGACATAGATACTGGGGAAAGTATCATTAATTCCTACATTAAAATCGCCACTATACACTCCATTTACGATTGGATCCCTGGGTAATCTTACTGCAAGAGTTCCCACCATCGGTGTGCCGTCTTGACCTGTAAATGAACCATTGAGACTAACATAATGATCATTCAAAAATAGCCTTTCAGGTGTATTACTCGATTGGTAAAGTGTGACTCCATTAAAAACGTTTCCGATTGCATTCAATTGGGCAAAAACTGGCTGTTCGTCTATTTCGTCCCAATTGTGCCTATGTGCAAAATCTGTGATTTGCGCTTTTGTGTGAGTATGGTCAAAATCTGTGATTTGCGCTTTTGTGTGAGTATGGTCAAAATCTGTGATTTGCGCTTTTGTGTGAGTATGGTCAAAATCTGTGATTTGCGCTTTTGTGTGAGTATGGTCAAAATCTGTGATTTGCGCTTTTGTGTGAGTATGGTCAAAATCTGTGATTTGCGCTTTTGTGTGAGTATGGTCAAAATCTGTGATTTGCGCTTTTGTGTGAGTATGGTCAAAATCTGTGATTTGCGCTTTTGTGTGAGTATGGTCAAAATCTGTGATTTGCGCTTTTGTGTGAGTATGGTCAAAATCTGTGATTTGCGCTTTTGTGTGAGTATGGTCAAAATCTGTGATTTGCGCTTTTGTGTGAGTATGGTCAAAATCTGTGATTTGCGCTTTTGTGTGAGTATGGGCAAAATCTGTGATCTGATCTTTGGTGTGTGTGTGGTTTTGTATCCAACCTTGAACCACATTAGAGGTTGGATGATGAGGTAAATTTGCATTGCTTATAACTGTAAGGTAATCTATTACAGTATCAGGTGAGGTTATTTTTAATCCTCTGTAAATATTCAGAGTCTGGGTATGAGTGAATCCATATTTTTGTTGAATGTAATACCTCACAGCATTCTTTTCAGAAGTTGTCAAAGCCCTATTGAAAACAATCAACTCGGAAATACCACCATTCACAATATTACCAAATCCGAAATGATTGACAGTATTATCTGGTAGATAATTCGTTCCTACAAGTGTTTGAATATCTACTCCATTTAACCCGACTGTGTAGCTGTTTGGAGTAATTGTTTGGTCAGTGTAATACCATGTATTTATTAAAGAAGGAACCGTAATAACTGGGCGGGTTTGGGATACTCCATTAATAGTAAACTGGTTCATTCCAATAGCAGTAGAAGATGTTGCCCCATAATAACAATATCGTGATGGAGAGGCGCTTCTGTAAAGTCTCAAATGAACTTGCATAGAAGAGGTAGTTGGATGATATTTTCCCACAAAGAAAAATGTAAGCCCATTTGAGAAATCAATAGTCCTTGTAGCAGAGGTATATGCATAAAAAGTGCCTGTTGGGTTTGAAACACTAACTTGGTTGTTGATTTCGGGATTGGTGTAATAGGAACTGACTCCGGAGATAAACAAGTCTGGAACAACTGAATTTGGGACTCTACTTATTATAGTTGTATACGTTGCTGATTGACCTGGTTCTCCTGATGCCTTCCAAGCAAAAATGCAGTTCGAGATATTTAATGCTGGATCAAAGCTTGCTGGAACATCATACCATTCTCTGTAAACTTGATTCATGGTATTAAAATTGCCTGAACCAACTGTAAGAATTCCATTCACTTTTAGGTTGCTGGTCTCTATGTTGCTACTGTAAATATTACTATTAACCGTAAGATCTCCTGTGATCGTCCCACCAACAAGCGGAAGATATTTAGATAATTCCGCGGCAAATTCAGGTTTTGTTACATAATTTCCAAGCATAGCAAGAGTAACGAAATTAACGAGAATTACAGCCGTTAGGTAATCTTCTGTTACCACTCTCGAAATATCTTCATTGTGTATATTTTTTGCAGCCATTCTTTGATTGGCTTCGAGAACCCCACCATAATCTGTTTTAATCCATGCAAGCTCTGCCCTTCCATAATTATCATTTGCAGTTCCCACTATGGGAATGTAGGAATACTTATCTCTGCTGAATACTATCATTGGTCTTGAACCATCTAAGCTGCTTACATCTGCTACATGAACCTGTATAGCAGAGTTGTAATTTTGGTAGGTTGCTGGGTCTGTTGGGACTCTGAATGTATCTGTGGGAATGTCAGCCTCCATGTAGCTTGACACAAAGATATTTGGTATGGTTGCTCCTGGTTCAGGTGGTGGATTATAAGAGCCTGGTAATGTCCTAATATGAAGTGGTCCTCTCATAGCTGAATTCGCAAGTGTCCCATTCACATGAACATAGTGGTGATTCAAAAAGATCCTTTCAGGGACATTGCAAGTCTGGTAAAGAGAAACTCCCAGAGTAGCAAGAGGCTCTACTTTTGCGAATTCTGGTTGGTCATTGATCTCATCCCAGGTGTGTTCATGGTTGCTTGCTGCAAACTTATCTGGTATCCCATCCAGATCACCCAATCATGCCTGTGATCCTCTGGTGGGAATTTCTCTGGTTTACCTAAGATCTCATCCCAGTCATGGTTGTGATCCTCTGGTGGAAATCTTGCTGGTTTGTTATTGATCTGCTCCCAATCTGGGAAGAACTCCCAAATCTCTGGGCGAAATCCATCTGGTAATAATTCTTCATGGGGTTCATATGGTTGCTCATAATCAACAACTGGTGGTTCGAGACCATCTGCTAAATATTCCTCATGGGGTTCATAATTCTGCTCATATTCATACTCTTGTGGATCTAAACCATCTGGTAAATACTCTTCCTCATTGGGATCATATTGATCATATTCATACTCTTGTGGGTCGAAACCATCAGGTAGGTATTCCTCCTCATCTGGAACGAATTGGTATTCGTCAAGCTCCAAAATATCAATTTCAGGAGGTAAATATTGCTCATCAATTTGCTTTCTTGGTTCAATTATAGGTTTATTTCGAACTTGCTCCCAACTCACAATGTGTTGACCAAAAGGAACTGTCTCATCTGCTGTGTATTCTCTTCCGGGTTGTTTTTTTGGTGTAAGATCTGGTGGATCCCATGGTAACGGAAATGGAACTGGAACAGGTCCGTAATGTTCAAATATTTCTCTTATCGTTTTCTCACTAACAAGTTTCTCGCCATTTGCATACACGTTGCTACCGTGAATATTTCGCCACTGTCGGGTTCTAATACCAAGATCTTTTGTGTTTGAAAACAAAGGTAGTAAATGTCGATCCATTTCGACAAGATCGGGATGTAGATGAATCGCTACTGGTTGAGTGGGACTACTATTAATGGTTATTGATGGTTTTTGTTGGTGAACGTCTTTCGGAGTAAAAAACCCAAAAGGTTCATTTTTCGCAAAATCATAAGTAATGTCTTTTGGGTATACATTATTTGTGATACATACTTGATTCGCATTAGGAAAACTACCTACTTGTAAGATTTGTGATGACTCGACGATTGGTGTGCTACCTTCATTATAAATTCTTAGACCTGTATTCTGTTTACCTTTCTCATCTTGAACATTAAACACTAATCGCCCACTATCGAAACGCGTCGGAATATCGGGATGGGTTTTACTTGTTTTAAGTTTCCGTTGTCTTCTTGTTGCTTTAATTTCGGCAACTTCGTTTTTTTTAACGTCTCCCAAACTGAAAGCAATACTTACATCTTCTCTGTTTGGGTCTGTTTGATTCAGCGATAAAGCATGCTCTCTGGATTGCGTCTTACTGGGTTTATCTGCGCTCTGATCAATAGAAGCCGATCCTTTGATGGTGATATTATCGAAATTCACATGTTTAGGGTTTGTTTTACCACCACTTATTGTTTGTAAATTTGCTGGATAATTGAAACTCATCCCTGCATGCTCTACATATAGAGATTTATTAAATTTCGATAAAGTAAAGATGCCTCAAAAGATCGTTTTAGCGTTGTCTGGCGGGGGTGCGCGTGGTATCATCATAACAAGGTTACTAACAGAAATTGAAAATAGAACTGGTAGACGTATAATAAATCTTGTCGATCTTGTAAGCGGAACATCCACAGGTGGTATAATTGCTATTGGGTTAAACATCAGACATCCTGAGATGCCCTATGAACCGAAACTAACCGCTAACGATTTGCATAATATATATCTAACACAATTACCGTTAATTTTTGCGAATCCGCGAAATATCATTGAAAATGCCCTTTTCAATACAAAATACGATGCTACACCACTGGAAAGTGCGATTTATTCAGTAACTGGTGAATCACTCATAAGAGATTCTCTAAAAGACATTGTGATTACATCTTTTGATACTCAATATATGAAACCAATATTTATAACAAACGATAACAAATACAATTTTTTGCCGAATAAAATAGTAGCGCGTGCTACATCTGCTGCTCCAACATACTTTTCACCTGTTAGCATTGTAGATTTCAATAATGGCGTAATTGCTTCTCTGATTGATGGCGCAATTTCAGGAAACAATAACCCAAGTGTATGCGGTTATAGTCATGCAAAAAAGATTTATAATGAAGATGATGAAATTATAGTTATAAGTATATCTTGTGGTGAGGTTGATGCAAATTTAGAATCTGAATATTTCGGATATGCTTATGAGACTGTGAATAGCTGGGGTATTCTTTCATGGATTGCTTCAACAGAAGGAAGCCCATTAATTAATATGCTAATGGCTGCAAGCGAACTATCCGCTCTTGATAAAATGGAAGAATTACTACCTCCAAATCTTGACCAAGGATATAATAGATATTTCCGTCTTTCTGTTCCGCTTCCAAATGATATAGTTCGATCACTTGATGATACATCTAAGATACCTGAAATGCTCGCATTCACTGAAACGTATATTGCTGCAAATGACGCTATGATAAATAGACTCTGTGATTTACTTGTAACAAATTATGAGATTAATAACCCTGTCAGATCGTATATATCTTCCACTCTTAATAACATACCTCCCATTGACGCTAATTGGTATCTTCTGTCAGATAATGCGTTTTCTGCTTCGTCTGCGAAATTCGGAAAAGAGGCATTTAAAGCCCGCCCATCATTAACAGGATGGGAAGCGAACGCATCCGCCATAAACGGAGTATGGGAAACGCCAACTGAATATTTGCAAATTGCTTTTCCATATACATATGAAATCGCTTCTATAATTGCTTATGGTTCAGGTATAACAACTGCGTTTATTAAAACTTTCAATGTTGCGACATCGCAAGATGGTTTAACATGGTCCTTCATCAAATCTGATGGTGTAAATAGAATCTTTGTATGTGAAAATATAAATAATGCTAATAACTCTGGGGATGTATCATATGCTACGGGTTTCCCGCTTATAATTAACGATGTATTTAATATACGTTATTCTTTGAGAATTCAATATATTCGTATTTATCCATTAGTATATATAAATGCTCCAACTATGAGAGTCGATGTGACGGGCGCATTTATACGGTAGAAAAAGAGGGATTTTTTTCCGATTTTTTGATTATATATATGTATATGTATATGTATATGTATATATGTCGGAGGTTTGTGTATATATAGGGTATATATGTCGGAGGTTTGTGTATATATAGTGTATATATGTCATGACGTCATTGTATATATGCGGTATATATGTCGTGACGTCATAGGGGGGAAGAAGTGTGATATGATAACTGGGGGATGAAGTATGATAACTGGGGGGAAGAAGTATGATATGATAACTGGGGGATGAATTATGATAACTGGGGGATGAATTATGATAACTGGGGGATTAATTATGATAACTGGGGGGAAGTATGATAACTGGGGGGGAGAAGTATGATAACTGGGGGGGAGAAGTATGATAACTGGGGGGGAGAAGTATGATAACTGGGGGGGAAAGTATGATATGATATGATATGATAACCGGGGGGAGAGGTATGATATGATAACCCCACAGTAGGGATGCCCCACAGTAGGGACTTTTTAATTTTCCACCAAATTATTTAATTTTGGGTTCCGGAACCCAAGAATTCCCCCAAAATCATACACACTGCTGTAACTCTTCACCAACTCATCAACTATTAAACCCGCGACCATCACCGGAATCCTCTTTGCATTTTCTACACATCTTTGCTACTTTTGCGAACTGGATCTTAGATTTACCCGGGTTTGTGGGGCTGAATATGTCTCTTTTGAGGTCTGGAAGTCTGTATACCATCTCTGACTGTTGACTTCTGATAGTTTCTGGGTTCCTGCTATGGTCAACTTCTTTAATTCACGCTCCGCCTTACCTTTCTTCTTGGTTCTGGCTTGTGTTAACGGTTCGTCTGGGACATCATCCGCTTTTTCGATGCCTTCCTTGCGAATCGCCGAATCGACCCGGGCTTCTTCTTTCGCTTGTTCGAGTGCATCTACTGTGGGCGCTTCGTGATACTCAACACCTTTGATTGGTAACAGTTCATGAAAAGCAAACCTCCCTTCGACCATTTCACCGTTCGGGTTTCGCAACCGAAACTTGAAACCCTCTCTCCCTTCGACAGTATAAACGATTCGCGACCAATTGACACCCTGTTTAGCGAATGGGTTCTTTTCTATTCTCACTCTCACAAACATACCCTGTTTCACGCCATCTAAGTAAGCAATTGATTTCTTGAACCTCTCATCTTCTAATCCGATAATCTCACGGTAATGCTCTTCCGTCGTTTCTGCTGGTTTTCTCTTAGTTGCTGAGTGGATTGTATTGTTATAGTTATACTCAATGTCTCCCAATACATCGAAGAATCGGGCTGTGTTGTTTGCTATGCAATAGTTTGTGATCAATCGTTTGATCTGCTTGTTAAACGCTTCGATTCTACCTTGGCTTCGATGATCTGCGACATCGCTTGTCTGATGGTCTATGAACTTCTTAGCAAGGTAATTCGTGAACATCGTATTTGTGAACTCGCTTCCGCTGTCACTCTGAATGCGAGCGATAGGTCGCGGAACTCTTCGTTGTAACTGCTCAAACGCCGCAAGTGCCGTAAGAGCGCTCTTATCTCTCATCGGAATGATGTAACCGGTGCGTAAGGTCGATTCCATCGCGGACATGAACGTATCGTAACCGTCGTTTTGGTTCTTGTATGCCGGGAAGAAGAGCAGATCGATTACGTAGGTATCGAGAGGTTGCCGAATCGGAATCATCGGATCTCTCTTTCTTGAAAGAGTCGGTGCGTTGATCTGAACGACTTCCTGTTTATCATACCATTCTCTCATTTTTTTGTAATCCTCCTCCGGTAGTTCCTTTCTCATTGCCCCGAAACCCTTGTAACCCGTGCGCGGATCGTAAAACTTCTTCGCGATCTTTGATTCTTTCGTTACAGTCTCAGTAGGTAATGCCTCCGGGATCAGTTCTTTAACCATCTCAGACTTCTTCAAGATTCGTGTGTTCTTCTCTTCGACCGGAATAGTGATTGGTAGCATGTTCCCTTGGTCTTCTTTCATGCTCTTCTTTACAATTTTAGGGACGGGTCGCAATCCTATCTGTGCTGAGGGCATCTTTACTTTATTTTCAATATATTAATAATGGACGAGCCGGTTTGGACAGAACACCCGAAACCAAACTACTTTGCGATCGATCCAAATGACCCCGGTTTAAGGTGCATATGGTTGCTGCATCTGATCCGTGGTTTGCTGCTACTTGGAGATCGAAAAAATAAAAAGAGAAGTATTGAGCAAGTATATTAAAGACCAAATGGAATGCTGTGAATGCCGTCGGCTGATATCTTCCGTTTGCTATCGAGTTGGTTTAGAGCGACCCTTCTGCTCTCCAAGTCATATAAGTTGTGGTCTTGCCTTCGCTTGTTTGTTACTGATACTGTTTTTATGATGCCTTCGAACAGACATCTCTTAAAATCATCAAAATGAACCTCTTTTGAGGAAGTCCCCGACATCTTTACTCTTTCGTTGGTCTCAGTTCTAAAAGCATAGAGTTTCGATCTCAGACCCACATACTCCATGATCTTTGCATTTGGGAACTCATTTTTATATTTACCTGGAACCATGCGGTTTTTGATACTCACGAGAGGATGGGATTTATCGTAATTGCTCCTATCGAGATACTCACCTATCTCTTTCATATCTTCATTGAGATTATTGGTTTTCAGGAAAAGACAGAACGAATCTGTATCGTGGAACAGTAGTTTAGCGGTTTCCCACTTCTTCCTTACCACATCATAGAAGAACCGATAGTTATGTAGTTTCGCGAAATCCAAAACGAAAGCGCCAATTGCTACGGGTTTATCTAAATTTACATGCTTCGAATACATCTCAAAGGCAACTGCGTTTTCGTTTAATACATTGGTCGCTTTGATAAGCGGACTTGCTGCGTATTTCTTACAGAGTTTCTCACTGTTAGCGATCTTGACAGTAGATTTGTGCCTGAGTAGAGTATTCAGACCAATATATGATTTCATGAATGGGGAAGTAGCGAATGAGAGAACTTTATGTATCTTTTTTAAAACGACACCCTTCTTAACGATGTAATTAAGAAGAGGTCGAGCGATTACGTATTTATTCTTGGGCGTAAATGTCGCTGTAAGTTTGGGGTCTCTGCTGATCTTTTCGCCCGTCAGATCTAATAGTTTTCGTTGATAATCACCAAGCATCTCAGTGGTTATCACTTCTTTATTTACGATCAGTGGGAAATCGTAATGATCTTCGAGGTTTGTGGGGTATTCAAGATCAACTTCAATAAATGCGCTTCGTCCCTCTACCTCTTTAAGTGCCTCTGTGATGTCTTCCCATCGATAATCTCCGATAGGTAGTGGTTGACTGAGAGCATAACCATAAAGATTATTCGCATCCAACAATACTATATGATCGTCGGCATTCTCTACCTTTGCGTATCGTGTGGGCATGGTAGCAAATCCACCGCGAATTGCTCTCTCAACAAATTCGTATTTCTCTACATCATCGATTAGTGCAATCTTAACTTTCGTGTGTTTGAGCATAGCGTCCCAAGAGAGACCCGGTGCGCTAACGTAATGTGCGGGATCCAATCCATATTGAGAAAACGCCAATTTGCGGAATGCTTCAAACTTTCTCATTAAATCACCCACATCCACAGATTGGAAATCCATGAAATGGGAAGCATCAATGAACTTCCACATGCCCCATTGAAGCGACAGGTATTGATCGAAATTCTTGCTTAGAATCTCAACACGTAATTTATCATCTTGTTGGGCAATTTTGCGGAATATTCCATGTCCGCATTCATCCATGTGATCGACAACGATAGCTACTTTGGTTTGCTTTGAGATTCGCCGGTGGAGGTTACAGTTTCGGCATGCCTTCCCGATGAAATTGCCGGATTGGTGACAATGATCGCGAACGGGGAAGTTTTCGTGGGTGAATCTCTGAGAGCAAATATAACAGTTTTTTGTTATCTTGTATTCCGCCTTCTGATCGTCTGTGAGTGGATGCATCGAAATATTTCTAAACAGCGTCTCAACTATTTCGGGTCTGATATCTTGGAGAGTAGCAAAGAGAGAACCGAGAGGATCGGCTCCCTCAAAATGGTATGCTCTCACTTCTTCTCCCATTACCACTCTCAGTGAAACCGCTTTAATCTCACGTTTACTCCTCTGAGCATCGATAGCAACCGAATGATCTTCGACTTTGACATAACAGATCACAGGAAGCCAAACGGTTTTACGTAGATGTTGCAGACCGAATTCAATTGCGCTTCCCGCTTTTGGGCATTTGCCTTTGCTCTCCCTCCAATCAATGCAGCGATTCGCTTCAACATGCAGGTCTAATTTCTCCTGAGTTCTGAAACGCGATAAGCAGGTTTCACAGTAATAAATGCGACCATCACATGCTTTATCAAACGTAGTTTTCAGAAGACGACTAAAAGACATGATAGTAATGTAGTGTCCCCGATCATCTTCGGTGTTTTCAATAAGTAAAAGGTTAATTTTGGTCTTTCGTCTTGGATTACTTGATTGATGGAGAGGATAGAAACACTCTTTGGCGTTATCGGCTCCGTAAATGTTAATGGATAAATCGGGGTTTAGTTCTTCGAAACGATCGATTACCTCAGCATCACATGCAATGGGAAACTGAATACCATCGAAATTGAGTTCATTTAACCATCGGCGGTATTGGCTTGGTTCATTGCTCTTGTGTTTGTTAATGTCCTTTCGATGCAGGTAAGCCAAAATCGCATACTTGAAGCAATCTTGACCGTCGATATTCTTAACGTTCACCGTTGCCTTCTTGGATGCAATCCATTCGGGAGTTGCGAAATAGCATCCTCCCACAGGTGCATAAGACATGATAATGCCTCTTAAAATTTCGATCTTCTCCAAACGGTAACTATCCACTTGCGTCATTTCCTCTTGCATTTTCTGTAACGCTTTGCGAACTTCTGTGTCTATGTTGCGGGATCGGGTAATTACGAAATAATCGCTGTAAATGTATTTGGTGATATAGATGCGCGGATTACCTACTTTGGTAAATTTGCAAACGAAAGTCAGACGGACTTTAACCGCTCTCAGTTGATCTAAGCGGGTTCTAATGCGTTGCGGTAGACTTGGTGCGATTCTTTCGAGGAATTCGATAGCATCCACGACAACTTCATTTCGGGCGCGATAGGTTAACCACGAATACGCTTGATTCATCGCTTGTCCATCTTCAATGTCCGGTTCAATTGCTCCTAATCTCTGTCCTTCACCCATAAATTCCTCCATTCGTTGCATGCGATCGTAGAGGTCATTTGCAATCTCAGTGAGTTGTCCTAATCGCGGTCGTCTATCTAAGATGGTGGCTTCTCTATCGAATTCCGCTTCGGTTATCTCACCGGTAACTAAGAGAGTTCCTAACAATCCAAGTATTTCATTTTTCTTTTCTTTGATCAGTCTGTTGGTTTGGCGGGGCATCTTTACTATAAAGGAACATTTTTATTTTGGATTTTGAACGCGTTTTGAAAGTTTATCTTGAAGTCGCTTTCGTGCATGGTTCACATCATGGCGACCCTGTCCCGCTCTCATTTCCTCGAAATCATTTGCGCACTGGTGGCCTCTTCCATTTTCGCAGTATCTATCTAATTTCTTTCTGAAATGCCTGGGCATCTGATCATATTTACATCCTCCTTTCTCCAAGATCAACCGAAGCACTTTTTTTCTTTGCTCTGCATCTGTCAGAACTGGATCAGATCCAAAGCATTCATGATTGAGTCGGGCGAAATCTTCTTTTGAGAATGTGGTCATTGTGGTGCTCTTGGATCACATCTCTGAAATCGCGTCATTTTTTGTAGGCGCTTGTAGGCAGTTAGGCACTTCTTAATCGAGAATTAAAAAGAAGTCCCAAATATATCAACTTGTGTTTTTCAAAACGTTGATTTTATTTTTTATAGAGAGTTTCCAGGAAAGGTGCCTAAGTGCCTAACGTCAATTAAAAGTGCCTAACCTCAATTGAAAAGTGCCTACTTCAATTATTCAAGTGCCTACTGTCCATTTCCAGTAAGGTATAAAAAAGAATGTATATAGAAATCAGAATCATAACAGAAGTATTTTACTCATCATCATCATCAAACTCAACAACAGTAGGTGTCTTATCAATCTTCTTCACACCCTTGTAGCCACGATCATAACCAGTTCCAACCTTCTTGCGAACTGCATTCTTGTCATATTTCGCTCCAAGCAAACCCATCACAGTTTTAATGCGATTTGCAGACATATTCAGTCTCAGTTGCTTGATCTCTTGCTCAACCATCTTGGAAGTTACAGAGTCGGATGAATTTCGAGTGAATTCGAACACTGATCTGATCAGAGACATTTCATCACCTGCATCTTCCCGGAATTCATTAATATCCTCAGCAACCTTCCCAGAAACCACGAATTTCTGAGATTTGTAGGCTTCAAACACCATCCATTCGAATGCTCTAATTATCTCAGGACTTTTTAGCAGAACACTCTTGATATCTTCCGAAGCCAATCTCACACAAGGAGAGTTCATTTCCTCAACAGTCTTTTGATCAACGAATTTGTGGGGGTGCTTGAACAATACCATGGTTTGAAGGGTATCAGATGGGGAAATGGGTGGAACATCATTCATGATCATCCACAAACGACTTTGGAGGCGAATATTGACCTCATTTTCATATAGAACACGCATGCATTGAACATCACCACCAGATTCCTTCTTTTTGATCATTGCACCATTCACCTTAATATTTGTGTTTGAGACATCGAATTTCATCTCTTGGGTGAATGTCAGACGACGAAATTCACAAGGTTTCATCCACTTTAACTTGGAGGTATCGTTGTCATCTGAGTTCTTATTCAGCAAGAATGCCTCCCCACTGATGGTGTGCACATATCCACTTCCCCAGGTATTTTCATTGAGATTCACATAAACCCCCTTACCACAATTGCGTTCACCAATTGATAATCCCCACTGTTTATCTTCGTATTTCCCAGCCATTGCACGAGCTGTAAATTCCAGAGCAGAAGAAATCGAATCATTTCCGAAAACGGGTTCCAGAATCTTGTCGAAAAGGGTTTGAATATCCGAATCAGATGGCTTGATCACATATCCATCTTTGTCAACAAGAAGATCCCTCTCGATTCGAGTGGTAGAATAGATCTTGTCACATTTGTCCCATGGTGTGAGCTTCTTTGTCTCGAAATCATACACACCATTTCGGTAGCACAATTTTCCAATGGTCGATGACCACATAATATCATTGTAGAACACACGATTATTGGGCAGAAATGCTTTGGCTGTCTTGATAATTCGATCTGCCCCAGTAAGATTGGTAGAATATGGCTTCAAGTTACCTTTGTCATCCTCCTTGAACATATAGCACTCCATGCACAATTTCAACATTATATTGTAGACCATTGTGGAATCATCAGTCCACAGAAAATCGTCTGTCTGAGCGAATATACGACCATCAGACATGACCACTCGCCCCTCAATCGATTTAACAAATGTGAGAGCAGCTTCACGATCATCCCGAACAATATTAAGAGGAGAGGATACACTTTTTGAATTTGTTGGAATCGTAAATCCTTGATCCATTGGTTTAATCATCAACTCAATCTTGTAGCCAGTGACATTCTCAATATACTTGGTAGCATCACAGAGAATATTGTGGAGACGAGTTTCGGGTAATTCAGGGGCTTTTTCAACCATGCAACCATCATAAACGAGAACGCCAACTTTTACAGCAAGTGAGGTTAAATACTGACAAAGCGCAATCAGACATTCATTCTCCAATTTGCAGAGAACCATATTAATGGTTGAACCAAAGATGTTATACTCCTTCTTTCGCTTGCAAATCAAGAAGAAGTTGTGGTTTTCGGGCATGCTTGCAATTTGAGCGTGAATTCCTGTGATTTCGTTCTTAACTGCTTTGAACTTGGGGTGGTTCAGCAGTTCCTTGTTATCAATTGAGCCCCCACCCCCGTTTACAACAGAAAGAAACGCTTTCTTGATATCTTCGCGAGAAAGTCCCGATTTCTTGCTTATATCAGCAATGATACTATCACGATTGTCGACATAATCAGTAAGACCCTCACAAACGATTTCATTTTTTTCACAATACTGAATGAGAAGTGTGGGATGCGCATTTTTCATATCGATATCGTAGTAGAAATCGCGAGCAAGAGTGTGGCGGAATTCTCTGGGCATTCCTTGCATTGATGCTTGCTTCTTCTTGATGTGTTCAAGATTCACGAAATAACGACCAGTATTATGCTTGCATTGATGATATTTAACTTCAATGCGCCCATCTCGCTTCAAATCCTTGAAATAACGTTGGAGAAGGGTGAGAGTAGCAGTTGCATCAATATCAGGTCGATACTCCAAAGTCTCGAAATTATCAATCAGGTATTTGAGAGTGGAGCGATCCACCTTCTCAAAGAGAGCGATTTTAAGTCCGTTCGGTTGCTGAGAGTTGAACATCTTGGGCTCTTCTTATACTTAATGGAGAAAAGAGTTTCTCCGGATTCCTGTCATTTTTTGGCGGCTAACCTTTAAGTGCTTGATATCTCCTCAATTACCAAAAACGGCAATCGGGAGATGGTTACGGATCTATCGAAGAATATCGATAGACCGCTCGAAAAATGAGTAATTGGGTTCAGCGGTCAAATGGGTGTTTTCCTTAATACTTTCGTGGACGTCCCCGCGACTTGTTTTCGATTCCCTCCCGCTCCTTACGACGATAATATGAAGCGAGTGATTGCGCCTTCTTATACTCCCGATAAACCGGGTCTTCGTTGTAAAGCGTTCGCTTCCTGAGAGCATCTCTCATCTTGTAATTGGCGCGGGTCTCATCTTCTTCATCGCCGAATTCGACAACGCTAATCATGTCTTCGGTTATATGAATTACAGTCGCCATGTTCCCCTTTATATATAGTTGAGAAAATCTTTTACCACTCTGTATTATGCGTTACGTCTTTAAGTAGTTTATGGTGTCATTTTTTGGTGACCAAAGCCAGTTGGTGTCTACGTTCTTCAATTGCAGATTTAACAGCGTAAATCTTTCGTTTCGATAGTATGATGGAGTAGATCTTTTCGTATGACATTTGATACCATAACCAAAGATATTATTTATGATCGTTTTGCGCAAACGATCGGCGACGGACAGTCTCTGTTTCTGTAACGGTGACTGTCTCAGTTGTTATCGAATCTTGTGATTGCCTTCGCCCTCCATCGCTTCCACCATCTGAGAAATCCATTTCGAATTTCGTATCGCAGCAATCATTGTGACAATCGGTTATGCAATGCATCTCAAACATCTCAATGATCTTTTTCAGAAACTCCATTGATTCCCTCTTTAAACAATATATAATTAAAGCCAAACTCTCCGCTTGTATGCTGTGGGAGCTACACCTTTGTCGACTTCCGCTTTGGTAGCACCAGGTTCAACAGTTCCCTTTTGGGTCTTTGTCTTCAACTCATCTACCGCTTGTTCATCAATTTGAGTCTCCTTCTTACCAATAAACTGCTTATCGGGAAGACCGGTAATACCCATTCGGAATACTTCTTTGCGCAGCATTTCCTTGATTTTAGCGCGTTCTTTCTTCTCAGTTACATACTGTTCAAGAGCGCTTGATTTCGCTTCCAGATCCTTTAATTTAGCGGTCATCTCATCCCATTGCGCTTTCGGGATTCGGTGGATGTTTTGAGTTGGCGCAACCTTGTAAGTAACTTCACCAGCCATCGATTGAATTACCTTATCGGATTCTTTGGAAACACCTTCACCCTTGCGAGCGAGTGAAAGATCTTTTAGACCAAGTTCACGATCATCGGCAGCACCGATAATCCGGCGCGCACCTTCACCGACCGCCTTCATCTTCGAGACTTCCGGCGTAATGTTCAGTTGCTCACTTTGGGAGGTTTGCGGCGCTTTATCACCGGGCGCTTCTTCATACGCCGCATTTAAGGGATCTTCTTCCTGTTGCGATGGTTTCACTTCGCTCATTCCGTTGAATTTCATGGGTGTAGTGTTGAGAGATCCGTGACTTTCACCGCCGGAATATGACATTGCACCAGCGGGAACACCTCTACGTTTCGGCGGCATTGTATATTTATAACATACAGAGATAATTTTACAGTCCCCTCTTATATCGCATCAACTTATTCGTGTGAACAGCGCTTTTAATCTCTTTCGGCGCTTCCTCCTTCTCAGGCGGTTTTAATTCATCTTCTTTCTTTTTTGGCTTTCTGTGAAACCGAGGAAACTTAAAGTCTTTTACGAGTTCCGCTTTATCAACATAGTATTCCACCGAATAATTCGCAGAACTCCAAATGAGAAACTGATAGGAGTGAACGTATTCCTCAAACATCTTATAGAAAGCGTCTTTATCCCGCATGATATTGTATTCTTCTTCAATGGCTTCCAGTTCTTTGCGATTGGCGGCACTTAGGAACATTGCATAATCCGAGTTGACGCGAATGGTTGAAGAAACCTTACGCAATTTCTGAGTTATGCAAATAATCGAAATTTTCGAATGGCGCCCACGACTGTAAAGAGAACCAATAATTTTATCGCGGGTTAGATCGACTATCTCATTATCTATAAGATCATCAAGAACGACACACAATTGGTTAACAGGTTCTCCTTTCTCAATTTTCTCTTGTCGTTCATCGAGAAGTTTAGCGATGTAAGGCGCATCCCATTTACCAAGTTGTAATGTAGCGACATTATCCCAAAAATGATTGAAACTCGTCCCACTTACAACAAGAATAACATCTAACTTTTTCGCATCGTGAAGTTGTTTTAGCCAATACTTCACCGCTTCTGATTTACCAGTCGCAGATTTTCCAATTGCTAAGACACGGAATGGGGGTGTTATCATTTCAGCGGCATTAAACTCGGGAACGTCTGACATGGCGTAATAGATTCTTCTTAATAAAGACAGATAAAAATAACGAAATCTTACTGATAATGGTTTAGAGATTAATGCGGCGAATTCCGTCCTTATCGACAATAATGAACGAATGCATGAGAGCGCGAACGTTAACAGTAATTGTGCGATCAGCAGGAAGATACAGAGTGAGGAACGATGACGACGAGTTCGTGAGATCAACATATCCAGATTGGGCAATGTTGCGAATCGCCTTCTCACCATCAACAGCGAATGGGAATCCGGTAAGGACGTAACGGTTTGCTTCCTTGTCCATATTCGAGCATTTGAAGGCATCGGCGATGAGTTCCGCACCTTTGAGTAGCGGGATTGGCTCAGTTGAATACAGACGCTGTCCGTTAATCTCACAGGTCATCGTGATATCCTTCGCATTCGCAAGCGTTTTAAGGACGCTGTGAGAACCGTTAGAAGAATCGACACCATCAGCATCACGAACAGAGACAAGAAGAGCATAAACCAGACCAGAGATTTGGCTAAGATTGATTCGGTTGGGTTGAGTGTTACCTTTCGCAGCAACACCAATAGCATCAACGAAACCGATATCGAGAGCAGGAATAGCCATCCCCGTGGTCTTAACTTTCTCAATAACAGTAGCGAACAGTTCATCAGAAACGTTAATAGCATGCATGTAGAGACGAGGAGACTTAATGGAGATGTAATGGGTCATTGGTGGAACAGTTCCAGCAACTTCGAACCCAGTAATACCGCCAGTGGTAATGTTTTGACCGACATTAGCAAGAGTTACACCAGTAGCGCTTCCGAGACCGTCATTTGCGGTTTGATCCGCAGCGGTTGTCACAACTGGAAGAGCGCGACCGCCATAAGAAGTTTCAAGATATCCCTTGTTAGCTTCTTTGAACCAAACAGTGATAACAGCTTCGCCTGAGAGAGCGCCAAGTGGTAGGTAATGGTTCAACCACGGCACCGGAATTTCAACGAAGAAAGCGCCACCTTTACGGTTGGTTCCGTGAGCGGGAATTCCATGAAGCATTCCCATTGAACGCTTCTTTTTCGCCAGCTGATCCTCAGAATAGTAGACCAGTGGGAAAATCGCAAGAAAATCGCTTGGGACGTGGTAAGTATACGAGCCATACGAGAATTCAAGACGCTCTACAAGCGCACCAACGGGACGGGTGTAACCATTTCGCACAAGGTCGTCATCACCAGTAAAAGCGGTTAGTTCGGGAAGATCAAAAGCGAGTTCGATTTTACCAACAAAGTTGTAGCGGGGAAGTTTGAAAGAAACGCGTTGACCAACGTTGTTGTCATAGGTTGTCGAGGGACTAACGGTTACCAGAACGGGTTTCGTCTTCGATTCGAGACCAAGCATAAGCGAGTTATCGAGGAAGAACGCTTTGGCTTCCTCGGGCGTTGTTAGCGCCTCTTTCAGAGAAAGACGTTGAAGGGTCGAGGTAACATCCATTCTGTTTTGCTTTTACTATACAAAAATATAAAAATTCTGTGAATGATCCTTAATTTACGCGAATCCAGCAATATTTGGATAGAAGGGGTGGGTCTCTCTCATTCTCATTTTGAAATACTCATAAATCGGATCACCGGCGGGTTCATCACCATAACGGATTTCGAATGTCAGATGCACAGGTTGCCCCTCGAAATCAATTAATTCATTTTGAGCATTCACTATATCTACCGAGAATTGCGATAGTGACATCTTCTTATTATAGTATTTATACAGCGGATTTGCTTCCGTCGAATTGTAAACAACGTGTTCCGCGAATTCTCTATCTTGAACCATAAGTTTATGGAAGTATCCAGTTAGGAGACCATCGGCACATTGGACGAGGTCACCCAGTTCTTTTACTCTCACGAAAAAGACGTTATCTTTGCAGGTCTCTGTGGGGAATGTTGAGATAATACCATTTACGTTTGCACCTGTAAAAACGGAGCTTGTATCTGTTCCATAGACTTGTGATTTAATAAACTTGTTTCCCCAGCGTCCAGCATCCAAACCCAAGATTCGAGCATGTCGTAGCGCTTTTTCGATTGCAGAAACAGAAGGATCTTTTGCATATGAGAAGCAAATATAGAACTCCACAGGAGCATAAAAGATTACTTTTTTTTGGGTTACATCCCAACCACAGCGAATTGCAGAAGGAGGCGAGAGATTCTCAAAACGGTTATTGATTCGGGCAACGAGTTGCTGATGAGTATTGATTGGGGTTTTTAGACCTGCACCAGGTCTAATAGAACGCCAACTATCATATAGAATCTCAGGAGCATTTGCACCGGTGGATGTGGACTTTTGGCTGAAATTGATAATAAAGGCATCCTCTATTGTTGCATCCCCAGGTTCTGTTTCACCGCTAATGAGTGGGATGGAGTTATAGAATTCAGCGGAGACGAGGCGAACCGCTCTTACATTCTCATACGTCTTTGGAAGATCCGCAACAAATCGTGATGTTGGAGCATCCAGATTAGGTATTGTTTTGAAGGAAGACACTTCAACGTATTCCACAGGCATCTTCTTTTATCTATAACCATATAATAAAATGATTCGGCTTGTCAATGTCGATAGTAGAGATCGATTAGATGGACAGAAAGAAAATGCTTACAAGGTCTCACTTACCACACCAATAACCAGACCGCGACAGTGTCGTATCTTATATGCAGAGATTCCCAACAGCATTTATAATTCGATTGGAACCGATTATATTATAGTTCGTTATAACATTGGTGGTTTCATCCTTAATCAGCAAGTATTCCCATTACCAAGTGGTTACATAAACCAAGGACACTTTGGAGTTACTCAACCATATAATTACGGTTTAAACTACGAAGTTCTTGAAAATACATTCTTTAAGATATACTACAACCCGACAACATACAAGTTAGAGTTTTATAGCAGCGTTCCATTCGAAATAGCAGCGTCAAACAATAGAATCGCCAAACTACTTGGTCTGAGTTCTGCATTATTGGTAAGCCAGCAACACAATTTAGAAGATAACAGGTCTGTATTCGCTCCTGAGAATTTCTTATCGTATGCAGGAAGACCAATAACACCTGATCACCCACAATGGGGAATTACGTTTGAAGGTGTAGATCCAGTGCCGTTGCAACACAAAGCAACAAGTCCAAAGATGGCGGATATGAACGCTGAGCAATACTTGTATATGCACATCAAAGAACTCTCTTCTTTTGCATCCAACCACAATATAGTCCCGAAATCGCAACCGCAGAACCAAGGCGCGATCTTGCGATTACAATTGAGTCAGGACATCGGAAAGTATATCTACCATAGCGGAGAGCATGGTGAATACATAAAAATAACAGACAAAAACCTTGTTATTCGTGAATTAACAGTTGAGTTTCGTGATTATTTTGGTGATCTTGTAGATATGAATGGTATCGATAATTCGTTTCAGTTGGAGTTTGTAGCTATTGGATACGATTAACTATTGGGATATATGGTTTGAAGATATCAGCGACAACACCATTCTGATCCTCTGTATACCATCTGTTGTTTTCGCGAACCCAACGAGCGCCATTTTGTTTAAGGTATTTACGTAGAGTCGCTCGGTTCACAATCTTCCATCCATGCTCTTCAAACTTAGCATGATAAGCACGAAGATCTCTTGGAATGTGGAAATAGTAACGTTCACGATGTTCTTCTTGTCCATAGCATATCCCAATTGCATCAATTACGTCTTCGTGAGTCTTTGTAGTGTTGAAAAGAAGATCATGAAAATTAACAACAACGATGAAATCAAGTTCAGCATTACGCACTTGATTAAGATGGCTAAACTTACCATGATCGTTATAATTCACATGATTATAGAAGAACCGATCATCGCGAGTTCTCGCACAAATCCGATCAGAATTTCTTGGAAAATAACCAAAACAAACCATTTGATCCATTCCAGGATAAGAGTATGTCCCAATCTTTTGATGCAATAACTCAATAGTTTCGGCAAGATCAAGGATATCCTTCACGCCAAATCGCATTTCAGCAATCGGAACCGAGAAGATTGGCTCACCTTCGAAGAGATACGCCATGACACTGAATTACGTCTGAGAAAATCTTTTACCCGTTTTACTCTATACTATCGCTTCTTCCTTAAATCATTTTGGGTTGCCCACAAGCATCATTTTTTGAAAGTAAGACCTCCGTAATATCTAAATTGATAGATGAGAGAATAACAGAGATCTTTTCAGGGTTGGAGAAAGCGGAGAAGCAGATAGCAGCGCGATTTCCGAGTTAATCACACTGTTAATGGTTTGGTAGGCACTTTATATTTCTCAGATAATGAAAGTGAATATATCATATCTCTATGATTCATAGATGTCTTACTGAATATCGTTTGGTAGGCACTTTTTAATTGAAGTTAGGCACTTTTAATTGACGTTAGGCACTTTTAATTGACGTTAGGCACTTAGGCACCTTTTCTGGAAACTCTCTATAAAAAATAAAATCAACGTTTTGAAAAACACAAGTTGATGTATTTGGGACTTCTTTTTAATTCTCGATAAGGAAGTGCCTAACGCGCCTACGCTGCCTACCGCGATTAAAAAAAGTGCCTACTTCGATTAACCCGCTCCATTTCAGTAGCCCGTTTTATATCTAAATGATATCCGCCGATCACGATAAAAAAGTGCCTAACCGTTTTCATCTCAGCGAAATCTCATCGATTGTTTAATTGGACATAATGCTGTAACCATCTCTTCCAACAAAATTACATCGATTAATTCAATTGAGATTGATACACCTAAGATACAATGTTTTTACAGTAAAAAACAGAATCCAATCTTATCAATTGTTTAATTGGACATAATGCAACTCTGGGGTCATTTTCGATACAGTAAAAAGCTTACCCGAATCTCATCGATTGTTTAATTGGACCTGATGCAGTAACCATCTCTTCCAACAAAATACGCCGCAATCTCAACGATTGTTTAATTGGACATAATGCAGTAACGAGTGAATTATTTTCATCCGATATTTCATCGATTGTTTAATTGGACATAATGCAGTAACCATCTCTTCCAACAAAATATGCCGCAATCTCATCGATTGTTTAATTGGACATAATGCAACTCTGTGTGAATTTTTGCGTTTTACGATAGAATGGGCGGTGGACTACTTCAATCGTGATTATATCATAAATTTATGTTCCTTCAATCGAGATTATATCGAATTTGCATAAAATACATATTAATCGCGTTTATATCAATCGCAAAATACGTATTTTACATTTAAATACAAATTAATCGCGTTTATATCATTGAATCAATTGAGAAATACGTAATTTATCAAAACTTTATATAAATTTCATAAAATCATAATTTAATTGATATTATACCAATTAATTTAATCGAATTTATTTAAATTTAATTGATTTTATTAAACATTTTGATTTATTTTTTAAATATTTTCGATTAATTTACACATAAAGAAATACAAATTTAAATCCAGGAGCGAAGCGCGAAGCGCGAAGCGGAGGGATTTAAATTTGTATTTCTTTATGTGTCCACAATCACAGCGTGCTCTCTTCATCAGAGCAGATCCTTGCGGGGCTCGGGAGGCGCCCTGGCCAGCGACGGCGGGTCAATTTCTCTCAGCTCCTCGGACCTGTCGCACTCGTCGGCTAGCGCTGGCTGGGGCGGCGCACTTCGCGCATCAAACGGCCTTCTCCAGGCGACGGATGTTCAGATGCAGTCCAGTTCGGCTGCCGCGGGCGGTGGTTCCCTGTTTCTCAGCAACACGACCGCTTTCCTTATCCGGTGCGTCTCGCCTGCAATTGCTACTGCTGTCGCGGTGGTTTACTAAAAGTACGCGTCGTCTAACCCCCAATCGCAAATAGCATCTCGGTGGCAAACAGCTCGGCTGACTATGGAGGATGCATCGCGATCGAAGGCGAAAAGGGCGAGCGAAACATGTGCAGCGTCGCAATCGCTGAAACATCGGGGGCGAAGTGCACGGCGCGCGCGGGGAGCGGCGGCGCTCTGAACGTCGTCCGCTGCAGCGTTGTTGTCGAAGACACAGACTTCTCAGGCGGTGTCGCATGGGGCCCGGGAGGCATCGCCCACGTAGACTCGAGCAAGGCGCACTTGCAGCGCTGCAAGCTTGACGGCGGCAGGGCAGGCGCCACGGGCGGCGCCATCATGGCATCCTCCTCGACCCTTCAGGTCGAGGGCGGCAGCATGGTCAGAGGGTCAGCAGAACTCGGAGGCGGGGCCGTTCACTTGCGCTCCACCGTTGCATCTTTCGCCAGGTACAGACATATGGGTAGAGTTTCTGTTCCTTCAGATCTGAGTGGTTTTGACACTGACGGCAGTCTTTCTATGGCTGAAGCTTCTGCCCAAGGAGGCTCTGGAGGCGCCGCTCTCGTTGAGGGTGGCTCAGCCCAATTCTCAGGTATCAACATGCGGGACTCACGCTCGGCGGCTTTCGGGGGGGCCATTCGGGCTGTCAGTGCCGAGGTTTCCGTCGCCGACTCGACGCTCAATGCATGCTCTGCCAGTTTGAACGGGGGTGCGTTGTCAGCAGAAACCTCCATTGTGGCCGTTTCCAAGTACGTGCACGCGGCGCCAGCTTGGCTTTTTGGTTTTGTAGTTCGTGCTTTAACATTGTGTCTGATATAAACCATTGTCCAGCTCTGCGCTTGACAAATCTTCTTCGACGGGCGGCTCAGGAGGCTGCGTGTCAGCCACAAGCGGCTCTCTCAGCGTGAACGGGTCGACGTTGACGAGGTGCTCGGCGCCCAGCGGGGATGGTGGCGCCGTCCATGCAGTCACCACTCTCGTCTCGTTGCGACGTTGTAATCTCGATCACGGCTCTGCCGCTGGCACTGGCGGCTCCATCAGTGCACGTGATGGGAGCCTGACGCTGGACGACGTGTCGATCAGCGACGGCCGCTCCCGAACCGCTGGAGGCTGCCTCTATGCCCGCGGATCCTCGGTTTTTGCTGCCAACGTCGTCGCGGAGCGATGCCAGGCGGGTGCCGGAGGATGCTTAGCCTTCAATAGCGCGCCAGCGACCCTCTCAGGAGTATCACTGTCTGACTGCATGGCAACGGAGGGCGACGGGGGCTGCATCTGGTCCGTGAGCACAGCGATAGCGTTACAGGGTTCGGCGCTCACCCGCTGTCGGGCGGCCGGCTCGGGCGGCGGCGCTTTCCTCATCGCTGGCGACGCAACACTCGAAAGCTGCAATGTAACCAACTGCACAGCTGCAAACAATGGCGGAGGGTACGAAACTCGGCGTTCTTTAAACACCAAAACGTTTGCACTGACACATTTGCTTCTACGATCCGCAGTGTTTTTGCCGCAGGAGAGGGATCGACCGTTTCGAGCACCGGGAGCGCATGCCTCTTGCTCGCCAACCCGTTCCTTCCAGCTGCAGCTTCCCGCCGGCTGCTTGGCGCCGCGACCCGCAAAGTTCAACTCGTCCTGCGGCTCACCAGTCTTGAAGGGAACCAGGCCAAGCTGGACGGTGGCGCACTCTACGCCGACGGGCCTATCGCCACCACATTGACCAATGTTTCCATCACCCGCTCTCAAGCTGGGGCGAGGGGAGGAGGTCAGCTGCAACGTTTTGAGGCGGGGTGATAATGATTTTTGAAGAGCTGCTCTTTTCTTTCCGCAGGTCTCTACGTCACCACGGCGTCGCTCTCGATGACCGGCACCATCGTCAGCGCGAACGCCGCGAGCATCGGTGGCGGCGGGTTCATCGATCTGACAACACAGGTCCTTAGGCTTATCTTTCGTGGCCAACTGCGACCCCGGGTAATCACAGACGTCTCTTCAGACCGGAGAACCCATGGACTGCGGGGATGTGTCTCTGTCGAACTCTGCCATTCAAGCCAACTCTGCAGGGAAGGGTGCGCGGGATGTCATGTCTTTTCGAAGAAACCGGCACGTTTAGATAATCTTGCGCGCACCAGGCGCCGCGCTCGTTGTTCAAGACGCCGACCCGACCCGCTGCTCTGCCTTCGCGGACCCGACCGCTTTCTCCGACCCGAGTGGCGACGGCTCCTCGCGATCGGCGGGGCTAGCCGCCGGTCCCGGGGCCATCCTTGTGTCTCTCCTCACGCCCGAGGCGGAGAGGCAGTCTGGAGGACTGCTCTCTTTCCGCGTTCTTCTCACTGACTCGTTCGGAACGCCCGTGAGAGACGTGCCTACGGATATATCTGTAACAGCGAAGGCTCCAGACACCGTCACAATCAGAGGTACGCCTTTGCTATTGCCCTTGCAATAAAAAATACTCCGCATCTTTGCGAACGAAGGTACTTTGCATTTGCCGTTTACTGCCGGGCGGGGGCGGCGCAGGGACGCGAGCGGTTACCACGTCCGACGGCGAGGCTCGTATGGATGGCGTCCAAGTAATCGCACAGCCGGGCGAGATGCATGTGCTGCTTTTCGTAGCCAGCATCCCGTTTCGCCCATACACGCTCCAAGTACCCCTCACGCTGCGCGCCTGTGTTTCTGGAGAAGTTCAGCTGCCGAACACTTTGGTCTGCCAGCGCTGCCCGCCAAGTACGGTGGCGCCTCGCAACATGTCGACCAGGGGCGCCGAGTGCCTGCCCTGCAGCGAGGTGCTTTTTATTGAATATTAAACGTATATGAGAGCAGAGCTGCCCTAAATCTTTCGCATCGCCATTTTAACCCATCATGCAATCAATATTAGGGAGCGATCTGTCCTGGAGGGGACGTCATCTATCCGAAGGACGGTCATTGGAACTTTCCCGGCGCCTACCGACTGATGCTGCCTTGTCCGGAGGCTGGAAATTGTGTCGGAGGCCCTGATCGCGGCAGCGAGTGCAAAGCTGGCCACTCGGGCCCTTTGTGCACAATCTGCGCCCCAGGCTACGGGAGGATCAGCAAGTACGGCTGTGCCAAGTGCCCCAGCCCAGCCGTCAATTACGTGAGTTTGAGTGCCGCATGCTTCGCGTGCCTCCATTGCAACCGCTGCTAATGCACTGCAGACGCTGATGGGACTTGCCTGCACGATCGCAATCGCTATTACGGGCATTCTTGTGGCATTCAACGCGCGTTCCATCAAGCGGGGCTCCTCTAGAAAGCCTTCGCGCCTTACATCGATCGCGAAAGTGTTCATGAGCTACGCACAAGTGCTCGCAGTGGCTAGGTGACTTCTGAAACCTTGTTTATACAGGACTTCGAAAGGCCGCGGTTCCCTAATGCCGCGGCCGGGTCGCAGGGACTTCAACCTTCGCTGGCCCACACAGCTTCTTTCGATCTTCAATGCCCAGGTTTGTATCCATCATAATTATCTCAATGCCCAGCTACGTATACCCCTGCCGCTTCTAAAGAGCATACCGACGCTGCCTCCAGACTGTTATCTCTTCTCCAACCGATCTGATCGTCTCCGTCGAGTGCTTTACTATCGACAAGATTCATTGGAGTCCTTTCATCGCTCGCATAGTTGGGTGCGTGTCGCAGTGTTCTGCCGTCGGTCGTCTGCTGCTTTCAATGTCTTGACGAGGATTAAATCTAAACCAGCTACGCGAGCCTCCCCATCGTCTCCGTTGCTGTCGCGGCCTTCGTGTTTGCCATCTGGCATTTTGTGTGGCGGTTCGTCTCTGTACGACAGACAGAATTGTGGGGATAATTTTCAATACAGGTGGAGAAACGGGGGGAAGGTGAACGCCGAAGCTCCTGCGCGGCCGCGGCAAGCCTCGCTTCAGGGCCTGAAACGAGAGACCCCGTACCACGGACACTACGATGACCCCGATATCGATCTCGGTCGAGCATCCCCGGCGCCGCCGCCGAAGGTCGCTCGGGCATGGGAGGCCAACGTTGCCGCGGCCTTCGCAGCCGCGGCCGCCGGCGACAGCGGCGGCAGTAAATTCGACGATGATATTTACGATCGCCTGAGCGACGTCCACTCGGTTGCATTTCCCCCGCTCTCGCAGAAGGGCTCTGTAGTCGGCGTCTCCGAGGTCGCCTTGAGCACCAAAGTTCGTCTCTCTCTTGATTCGCATCGCGCCTTCCATGCAACCCTGACGCGTCTTCTGTGCAGACATCTGTGGCCCGGGGCGAGTCTCACGGTCTCGTGGAGACCTTCTCGCAATCGGCGGCGTTCGACCGGGAGGAAGACGCCGACGCCGACGCGCTCTCCGCAGTCGCGTCCTCGGCCTTCCTCGCCACGCGCCGCGCGCGCTTCGGGGAGGCCGCGGCCGGTGCTCGGCGCGGCGCCCCCTCGATCGTCGAGGAGGAATTCGAAGAGGAAGAGGATCCAGAGGACGCGGACGAGGATCTCGTGGCGGTGGACGAGCGCCGGCGGCCCGGCGGCCGCGGCGCGCGCGCGAGGCGCGACGAGGCCGGCGACGGCGACGGCGACGAGGACGTGTGCTCGCAGGCCGACACGGGCGCAACGATCTCCGACCTCCCCCACGCGCACCACCTCCGCGACCTTTTCATTCTCACCTGCATCGTCGCCCTCTTCCTCGTGCGCCCTTCGAGATCGATATCGCTCTGCTCCCGATCGTCGCGCTTGCAGGACTGATTCCTCTCTTTCGCTCGCGCAGGCGCACCCCATCATCTCGCGGCAAATCTTCCTTCTGTACGCCTGCACGTGAGTTCTCACAGACCTGGCCCGCCATACACATGCATCAAGGCGTGGGCTTGAGATTGCAGTTGCATCCACACTGACATGAACACAGAGACCTGGGTCCGACTCGGGTTCTGGACCAGGAGATGTGCGTGCACATGCCGAGCGCCTGCACGCGTACGGCGCCGTACCGCGTGCCTCGTTGCTGACAGACTCTGCGCCAGGCGGATGCAGTGCTGGAGTGGCGAGCACGCGCTCTGGAGCGCAACGCTGGGCGCTGCCGCGACGGCCCTCTGGGTCTTCGGGATCCCCCTCGTCGCCTTTCTTCTCCTCGTGAGCCTGCGGCGCCTATGGCCGACACGCGCTGGCCGCGCGCGCGACCCCCGCTGACGTGTAAAGCAGACGCGCAACCGACACAGCCTGAGCGACCGACGCGTCCTTCTTCGCTACGGGTTCTTGCTTCGGTGAATACAAGACCCGCCGGGCCGTAACGCCGATGGGCGAATTCGTCGTGGATTTTTATCTTCTCACTTGTTCGTCACGCGCAGAGGCTACAAGCGCTCTCGGTACTACTGGGAGGAGGTTCGAGTTCAACTCCACGGGCATCTCGAGCTCTGTTCTTCGCTGATTCCCTCGTCCGATTCTAGGTCATCATCCTACGGAAACTCGCCTTCATTTTCGTCGCGTCGTTTTTTGCCTCGCGTCCCGTGGTGCAGGGCCTTTTGGGAACGGGTGTCCTTGTTATCGGTACGCCGTGTCAGCTTGCGGATGCGATCTCAAGCGCTGCCGCCAATATTTGATCGCAGCGCTTGTTGCCAACGTGGCGCTGAGGCCTTACACAATTCACCTCTTGGTGACGATCCTTTGTTTCTTGTTTGGGTGCTCGGAAGCGGGCGAAATGTAAGCTTACACTGCGTCGTCTCAGAACGTGCTCGACTCTGCGGCGCTGGTCGCCTCCGTCCTGACGGCGAGCGTCCCCCCCGCGTGCGCGTACCGCTTGCGATCGCTGAGGCGGGGCGCAGCTGTACGCGGGCCTGCTGCTCTACACGGGCGTCAGCGAGACGGACTCGGCGGCGACGACCTGGATCATCATCCTCGCCAACGCCGCCTTCCTCCTCTTCTGGCTCGCCGCCATCCTCTGGGAGATCTTCCGCACCGCCCTCTCCCACACCCGCCGCCGCTACTCCCACCTCCCCGTCATGCGCCTCGCCGACCGCCTCAACGAGCGCATCCAGAACATCTCCGCCGTCCGCGCCTGGGTCCGTGCACGCTTTGATCTGTTCAATTAGAATTCCGGTCGCGGCGGCGACGTCGTTGACTTCCCGCGCCTTGCAAATTGCAGCTCGAGGCGGCCGATGACGGAGAGGTCGAGAAGCCGCGCAGAGCGGCGGACGCGGATCGGGAGACCGACGTCGATGCTTCGGATCCCGACCGCGATCGCCCGCCGCCGCCTGCAGCTCGGACAGCAGCGGCGGACGGCACGACGGCGGGCGGCGGCGCCCCTCTGAATTCGGACGCACATGCGCAGCGCCTTCCCCTCGCTGTCGATCCCAAGGACTACCTTCAGCAGGGGTACGACGTCACCGAGCATTCGGATGAGCCGAACAGCGGATGGCCAAGCAGGCGGGGCGGCCGCGGGTCCATCCCCGAGGCCGATCGGGATGTCGATCAAGCCACCTTCAAGCTGGCAATGCACCGCGCGGGGTCTGGAGGGGCTCGCGACCGCGATCGCCTGCCGCGAGAACAGAACCCCCCGCACTTCATATCTCTCACGGCACGCGCGGATCCGCCGCTAACGGCACTCCCGCGATCCATCTCGGGGGCCGACCGGCCGCACTCGGCCGGCGCGCTCTCTTCTTGCCGGCGGACCTCGTCCCCGCTCATCGGCGTGCGCGTGGGGCCGTCGCGATCGGGGCACTCTCCAAGCGCACTGGCGCGCACGGACCAGGAGGCGGGACGCAGGGACGGCGTCGGCGGCTCGAGCTGGGCGCACCGCCGCGCCTCCCTCCCCTCGGACGCCCCTTGGGCCAGCAAGGGCCTAGACATCGACCTGCCACGGCCGATCGCGAGCACCATGGCTGCATTTGCAGCGCAGCGCCACCAACACTCGGGCTCCCCGCGGGCCCCTGCCTCGCCCCTCCCTCTCGGCCACGACCCCCGCGACGACCCTTGCGAGATCAGTCGGTCCTCGAGCCCCGACCGGTCTGTCGTCATCACGTCCCCTCCGAATGCTCAGCTGCAGGCGACGCGCGACGACCTGAGCCCAGTGAAAGTAGTGGAGATATAGTTCACGAAATAAATTTAGTGAAATCGATGTTCATTGCGACTATTACAGGCCAGCTAGCTATATATATAGGCCTTTGCGATCGCTGTATCCGCACTACTACTGCAGTCGTCGCTCTTCTTTTCAATTTTCGATCAAGTTAGGTCTAGGTCTAGCTATAGGCCTTGGAGTCCTAGGCCGCCCGGGCCTAGCAATGTGCGACGGTGTCGCTTAGCTCCAGGATTGAGAAAAGTTGTTGTTGTTGTTTTTTCTTCAATTTTTGGCACGTATCAGCTGGGCCGCTGCAGCTGGCCATGGCCATGGGGGCCAAGCTTTTTTAAGGGCCCGTTATGATTTTCGTCAACCGTCCTGCTATTTCGATTCGTTAAGTTAAAGAGCTAGCTACAACATCCCACACATCGATACCCTTTCGATACGTATACCCAAACATCCCACGCAGCATGTCACCATATGCGCATGCATGGCCTCGTGCACCTTGGCCGCTCAGATCTAGCTCCGAGGCTCTAGATCTAAATAAACCAGGCCTAGGTCTTCGAATTCGACTCGCCCCCGCGCCGGCGCCCGCGCCCTGCTCGTCTCAGGATATCGATGTGCAAGGCGGAGTCTTAGCAAACAGAAACGGCAGCTGCACGCGCAGGCTGCAGCCAGTGCTCGCTAGGCGTAGGCGCAGGCCCGCGGCCGCCACGAAATCGAGCTCGAATTTGAAAAGAACACAAAGGCCCGCGAGCCTCGCCGCCACCTGCCGCGCCCCCCGCCCCGCCCCGCGAGCCGCGCCGGGGCCGCCGCCCACCGCGCCCATGGCCAGGCCTCCGCCCGCCCGGCGAGCTGCCAGGCTGCGGCGCCGCCCGCCGCGCCCAGGCCTCCGCCCCGCCCGGCGAGCCGCCCCGCCGCCCACCGCGCGCGCCTCCGCCCGGCGAGACGTGCCGCCGCCCGCCGCGTCCCCGCCACGGCCGGATAGCCGCGCCGCCGCCCTCCGCGCTGCCGCTCTGTGCGGCGATCGCGAGCCTCGCCGCCCGCCGCGTCTTCGGATCCGTCCCGCGCGACCCAGTCGCGTCGCGTCGCGTGCCCGCGCGCCGCGGCAGCTGTCAATATTACTGAGCTTGTTGCCGGCTGCATAGCGTCCTCGCTCTCGCTGGATCGCAGGCTTGATTGCAGCTGGCGGCCGCCGCGTGGCGCGTAGGGCTATTTAATTTCTATAGCTAGCGCTAGCGGATGCGCTCGGTTAACGGAAAGGCAGGCCGAGAAAGTTCAGCTCGTGGCCCTGACGCACCGGGTGGAGATTCGCATCAAAAAGATCCTCGAATGATGAGTGGTAGGAGGGCTGGAAGAGGGACCTGCGTGCGCGGTCAGAACCTCGGAATCAGAAGCAGAGAGCGCGGCGATCCGACAGACCTGATTTCGTCTGGATCAAGATTCGCGGCGAGCCTGGCCTTAAGCAACTCCTCATTAAGGAACCTCTGGAAGCGTCTGCAGGGCGTCAGCGTGCCCAGCGCGCGGGGCCCGCAACCGCGCACCGGCTCCCTGGACGCCCTGCGGCTCGGAGATCAGGAAATCAAGAAGAATGTGACGCTGCAAGCCAGCAGGATTTCTCGCGGTGGGCGGCGGCGCGGCTCGCCGGGCGTCACGGCGTGGCGCGCGGCGCCCGGCGGGGCCTATAGCTATAGCTAGCGAGAGCAGCTAGGCCTCGATCGCGAGAAACCTGCGCAGCGTGAATTTGGTTTAATTTGGCTGCCGGCACCGACGCCGGGGGCCGCGCCGCACCGCGATGGCCATGGACCCTCGAGCTCCGCATGCGCACCTGCGCATGCGCTGAACCCTCCGCACCACGCACTCGGTGCACGGTGCAAATGCGCACTCCTGCTCCCCAATCTAACCCATCTGAGCCCGAGGATCAGCGAGCGTCGTGCGAAGCTTGAGCGTGCGATTAGAGTCGTGGGTCGATTTCGTGGAACAGGTACCCCTGTGGCGGCAAGTGAACCCGCCGGGCCGGCTTTTCGCGGATCTGCGGGCTTCTCTCGCTGTTTTCATAGCACGAGAGGTGCGTCGCGGGCTTCATGCACCGCACTCGCCGCGTCAATCCCTCGACTCGCCGAATGAGCGAACCTCGCCGGCCGCGCGCAGGATGTCGCAGGACGAAAAGGGGAATGATCTGCTGAAGCAGGCGGAGAAGCGCCTGAAGGCCTTCTCGCTGTTCGGCAGCGGCAGCAAGTACGAGGACGCCGCGGACCTCTTCGCGAAAGCCGCAAATGTGTTCAAGGCCGGCAAGAACTGTGCGACCGCCTGGCGCCGCATTCTTAGCTAGCCTCGAGCGCCGAGCGCGCAGGGAAGGCGGCCGGCGACGCCTTCACACGCCAAGCGGAGATGTTCACGAAGACGGGGAGCAAGCACGAGGCCGCGAGCGCATACACTGACGCCGCGAGCTGCTTCAAGAAAGTCTCCGTGAATGGTGCGCGGCCCGCGCGGCCCGAAACCAGTCGTGGCCGCCGCCGCTCCGCGCCCGCCGCCCCGCGCCCGCCGCCCCGCGCCCGCGGCCGACGCCGACGCGGCGCGGCGTAGACGCGGTGAACTGCCTGAAGCAGGCTGTGGACATCTTCATAGACATGGGCAGCTGGACGCAGGCGGCCAAGTTCCAGAAGGAGATCGGCGAGCTCTACGAGTCTGAGGAACAGCTCGAGAACGCCATCGACGCCTTCCAGGCGTGCCCCGTAGCGCCGCCGCCGCCGTCGCCGCGCGTCGGACGCGGGCGCTGAGGGCGGCGCGCAGGTCGCCGCGGACTACTACAGCGGCGAGGACCAGATGAGGTGCGGGCGTGGCGCCTCTGCGCGTGCCGCCTCTCGCCGGCCCCGCCTTCCCATGCACCAGCGTCCTCTGACGCGGCCGGCACGCAGCGCGGCGAACCAGTGCCTCCTGAAGATCGCGCAGTACTCGGCCCAGCTCGAGAACTACAAGAAGGCCATCCAGGTCTACGAGCAGGTGCGGGCCGCCTGCCTGCGCGACGCGTGCACCCCGGGCCAGGCTCGAGCAAGGCGTACCCCGCGCAGGTAGCGAAGCAGGCGCTGGACAACAACCTGCTCAAGTGGTCCGCCAAGGACTACTTCTTCCGCGCCGGCCTCTGCCACCTCGCCTCCGGGGCGCGCGCCTGCCCGGCTCCCGCGCGCTCCCGCGCGCTCCCCCGCCTCGGCGGGCTGAGGGGCGGGCGCGCAGGAGCTGGAGGCGGCGAAGCGGGCGGTGGAGCGGTACGAGCAGATGGACATGGGCTTCTCGGGCACCCGCGAGCAGGAGCTCCTCAACGCGCGCCCCCGCCCGCCCCCGCCGCGCCGGCCCCCGCTGAGGCGGGGCGGGGCCGGGCAGCACCTGGCGGAGGCGGTGGAGCAGCGGGACCTCGAGGAGTTCACCAACCGCGTCTACGACTACGACCAGGCCCGCCCTGCCCGCCCCCCGCCCCCGCCCCGGGCCCCGCCCCCCGGCGCGACGCGCGCGCGCAGATCTCGAAGCTGGACGCGTGGAAGACGACCATCCTCCTCCGCATCAAGGAGGGCATGACCAAGGACACCGTCCTCTAGCCCCGCCCCCGCCCCGCCCCGCCCCAGCCGCCCCCCGGCCCCGCGCTCCAGCCCTCTCCCCACGTCCAGCTTCCCTCCCTCTCGCCCTTCATTTCTGTCCCGGGCCGCACCGGCCGGCCTCCGCCCCGGCCCCGGCCGCCTCCGCCCCCCGTCCCCCATGTACGTATTCTCTCCATTCAAGCAGCGCATGCGGGATCAAGGCCCGCGGCGCGAATCGTTGCCTTTATACAGAATTGTTACACGCTTCAAAGAGCGGTGGTTGAAAGAAGGGGCGGGGCAGGGCTATTTACAGGGGAATGTGCGTACAGGGGCATGCGGGCGCCTCGGACGCGGACGCCCCTCAGAGTTGGGAGAGGAGTACGGCGAGGGGGACGGCGGGGGGCGGCCAGTTCAGCTTGGCGCGCACTCTGCACGCGCGGGACGGGGGCCTTCAGCGCGCGCGCCCTGGCGAGCGCCCGGGGGCGATGCGCGCACCGTATCAAGCGCGCCTGGCCCTCGCCCTCGCTCTTCGACTGCAGGCCATAGTACGTCGCGCTGCGCGGCCGTCAGCGCGCGGACCAAGCGCCGGCCCGCCCGACGCGGCGCACGCGGCGTGGGTGATCAGCCGCTGGAAGTCGTCGTCTGGGGGGCGGCGTCACGCGCGGACGGCGCGCGGGGGCGCAAGAACGGGGCGGGGCGGGGCCGAGGCGTACAGGGGCCGAGGACGAGCTCGGGGCCACCTGCGACCGTGAACGCCTGCAGCTCGCCTTCCACCATCTCGAGGAACTGCGCCGGGTCGGCGGCGGGCAGGCGGGCAGGCGACGGAGGGGCGGACCTGGGTCGGAATGGATCGCCGGAACACTGTTTCGAAAATGAAGAGCGTGAGGTGGCAGCTCACGCAGGACCGCGTCAAGGGGCGGCGAACCAGCGCGCTCGGGGCGCGGGATGCTGAGGTAACGCTTGAAGCAGTCGGAGGGGTCGACCGTCCGGTTCTCGCCGCGCATGCGACGCGAACGGTCCTCCTCTGCACACATACCGCGACGAATTGCTCGGAGCAGATCCTGTTGCGCATGCGCGGTCACGGAAAGGCAGGCCGAGAAAGTTCAGCTCGTGGCCCTGGCGCACCGGGTGGAGATTCGCATCAAAAAGATCCTCGAATGATGAGTGGTAGGAGGGCTGGAAGAGGGACCTGCGTGCGCGGTCAGAACCTCGGAATCAGAAGCAGAGAGCGCGGCGATCCGACAGACCTGATTTCGTCTGGATCAAGATTCGCGGCGAGCCTGGCCTTAAGCAACTCCTCATTAAGGAACCTCTGGAAGCGTCTGCAGGGCGTCAGCGTGCCCAGCGCGCGGGGCCCGCAACCGCGCACCGGCTCCCTGGACGCCCTGCGGCTCGGAGATCAGGAAATCAAGAAGAATGTGATTCTGCAAGGAGGTCCTGGCGCACCGGGACTGATGCGGCTGGCCTGTGAGGTACGGTCGAGCTTCTTCTCGCTTTGGAGGGCCGCGGGAGTGGCCATCCTCTCAGATTGCGCTCAGTACTCGCTGTTAGGACAGCCGGTGGCGCTGGAGAGACTTCGATTGTCGCAGCGCGGCCGACTTCGCGCTTAAAAGTTCACACGCTCAGTCCAGGGTACGTGTTCGGATCGAATCTGACATTGAACCGCGCCGGCACCGCGCCGCGGCATTAGGACAGATAGCTAGCGATAGGGGGCACGCGCACACGTGCCCCCACTGGTAGGCTAGCTAGCGCCACACGTGCCCCCACTGGTAGGCTAGCTAGCTGCATGTCACCATATCTTTCCAAACCGCCTGTGGCGATGTTGATAGTTGTTAATGGCGCAGGGTGCTCTAGCTGCAAAACGACATGCATAATGTACAAGCTCGCGATCGACCGGCCGCGGGAGGCAAGTCTGGGGCAGAGGGCGAGGCCGGCGCCGCGCGCGCGGGTCACGTCCCGATCGATATCACTGTCGACGTCAAGATCACCAGCGGGAGAGGGAGCCAAAGTCTGAGTGGAGGGCCCGCTCCCGGGCCTCCCCCTTCATCTCGACGAGCTCCTCCCGCGAGAACGACGCCGGCACCTGCGCTCGCGTGAGCTCCAGCCCCGGGGGGCGCGCTGGCCAGTTGGTTCAGCGCGCCTGGTCGTAGACGGTGAGGAAGTGCCTCTCGTCGCCCGACTTCAGCGCCTCCACCAGCTTCCACACCCTGCCCCCACGCCTCAGCGCTCCCCAGCGTTCCTCGCCGTCGCAGGCCGCCGGCGCGCACCACTCCTTGCGGAGCTTGGCGCGGGCCTTGGCGGCCGCCGACGCCTTCTCGGGGTCCTCCTCCTCCTCCGTCCGCTGTGCCGCCCGCCGCGCCTGCGCGCGCGCGCACGGGCGCCCTGAGCCTCGGGCAAAGGGCCCGCTTGAGGGGCGGGGCGGGGCGCGGCCTCGGACCTCGGCCCGCTTCGCGAGCAGCCGCGCCAGCATGCGATCCTCGTACGTGTCGCCGCCCCCGCCGGACTGGCCTCGCCAGCGTCACGTGGCGGGCGCCGGCGCGGGCGAGGCCTGCGCACGGCCTGCTCGGGCTTGGGCCGGCGCTGGAGCTTGGCGATGAGGATGTCCTCGAGGCGGGCCTCCCGCGCCGCCCGCTCCTCCGCCTCCAGCCTCGCCCGCTCCGCCGACTCCTGCAGCGCCCGGCCGCGTGAGCGGGGCGGGGCGGGGAGGGCGGAGGCTGGGGCGGTCACGAGAAGTGTTTGGTGTATGTGGTAGAAGTGGTCGAGGAAGGTCACGTTCCTGCGCCCGCTCGCTCAGCCCCCGGCCCGCCCGCCCCCGTCCCCGGCCCCGCCCCCCGCACCGTGAGGGCGAGGGCGGGCCCGGAGACGCCGGGCCCGGCGCCGGCGCGTTCGGCGAGGGGCCGGGGGACGCCGGCGAGGAGGGGGAGGGCTTGAGGGGGCCGGGGCCGGCGCCGGGGGTGGCGGGCGGGGAGGAGGGCCCCGGGCGGGAAGGTTGAGGGGGGACCGGGCGGAGACGCGGGAGGGCGCGCCGTGGCGGGAGGGCGAGGGCGAGGGGGCGAGGGGGCGACGCCGCCCCGCGGCGCTGCGCAGGGGCGAGGCCACGGCCGCGAGGGGGGGCGGGAGGAGCGGCGCCGATGCGACGCGGGAGGGCCGGCGGGCCGGGATGGCGGGGAGCGCGGCGGTATCCCCCGTCTGCGGTCGCTTCGCGTGCCCCACGCGGGTGGCCCCGCTCAGGTCCGCCGCGCCGGGGGCGGCCGGGGCTCCGCCCCGAAGCATCTGCCTGCGCGCGGGCTTCAGCGGGCGCAGCGGCCCAGCGGGCCGCATGCGCGCACCGCCTTGCCGCATCGGCGGTGATCCGCGACTTGGAGTAGATTGGGACGGGAAGTGCCTTCGAATTCGGCGAGCTGGCCGTCCGCCGCGGGCGGGCGCGGTCGCCCCACGGATCTCGATCGTATAAGTGAAGGTCATAGAGCACCTGCGCAGCTCCCCCGATTGAGCGGCGCGGGGCGCGGCGAGGGCGCGCGTGAGCAGGCCGCACCTCCGACCGCTCGCCCTGCGCTGTCTCCGCCGGCTCCAGCTTCTGCAAAACCAAGTCGGCGAGGCTGCTCGTCGACGCGATCTGTGTCTGCCGGCCGACAGGCATGTTTGTCTGCCGGCTCGACAGGTGTCAAGCCCAGCGAGGTTACACTGATGCCTCCAGCTTGGCACCAGCGCTGCAGCCGAGTTTCGCGCGCCCCGGATTGTCACTGTGTGCGCATGCCGCCCAGAAGCCTGAGGATGCGCGGTCGGGCTGGGCCGCGGTTCAACGCGGACGGGCTCGGAGCAATCTGCAACTGGCAGCGCTGCAGTCAAGTACAAATCTACCACTCGGCTGATCCAGCAGCTAAGCTTCGCCGTGTCCGGCTCGGAGGCAAACCTCAATTGCGAACGAAGTGCGCAACAGCACCCTAGTGGCAGGCTAGTGCGACGCAGTACTTAATTGTGCCGCCGATCGGGGCATCGGGCACCAGCGAAGTCCAGCTTCTGCAGCTCAGCGCACGGCGAGCGCTCCGGCGGCGGTTAGCTCAGAGTCCCAAAGTTTAGATCCGTCTAGCTTGTAGACGTTCTGTCTGCAGCCTGCATGTTTCTCGAAGTACACTAGTACTCGAGCTTCGAAGCGAGTACTAGTGGGAGGCAGTGTGCAGGAGTGATGGCGGACGCCGACGAGGAGGAGCTCTTCGTGGCAGTCGACTGCGAGACCACCGGCGTCGATCTGCGCAGGGACGCCATCGTCGAGCTCGCCGCCGTGCGCTTCGTCGGCGCTTTGCAGGCCGACAGCTTCCGCACGTACGTCGCGCTCCCCGACGGCGTGGAGCTCCCCAAGGAGGCATCCGACGTGCACGGGATTACCCCGGAGCAGCTGCGCGGCGCCCCGTCCACCGGCGAGGCGTTGCGCGGCTTGCTCTTGTTCATCGGCGGCGCGCGCCACGTCGTCGGACACAACCTGCTCGCCTTCGACAAGCCCATGCTGGAGTCGAACGCGCGGCGGGCGGGGCTGGAGGCGCCCCTGCAGGAGGCGCTGGAGCGGTGGGCGGGCATCGACACGCTGCGCCTCGCGCGCGCGCGGCGGCCCGAGGACCCGGGCTTCAAGCTCGTGGACCTCTGCGCGCGCATCGGCATCCCCCTCACCAACGCGCACAGTGCGCCCTGCCATCGCGCCCCCTCCCGCCCGGCCCGGCCCCTCAGGCGGCCCCAGGCGCGCTGGACGACGCGCGCGCCTCTGGGCTCCTCCTCCTTGCCCTCCGCCAGCCGGGCGAGTCCCTCGCGTCCCTCGCCGACGCGTGTATCCCCCGCGTGCTCGCCTCCATGCCCTGGGGTGCGTCCGCCGTGTCGCTCCCTCGCGCCGCCCCGGCCCCGGCCCCTCGAGCGGCTCGCGCCAGGCAAGCACAAGGGGAAGTCTTTCGCCGACATCCCCCCCGACTACCTTGCGTGGCTCTCGGATCGGGTCCGCTGGCCGAACCCCTCCACCCCTCCACCCCCCCCCCCCCCCCCCCCGGCGCCCGGCCCCGCCCGCCCCCCCTGACGTACGAGGCGCGCGTTGCCGGTCGGCGTCAGACCACGGACGCGGACGTCAACCTCAGCGCGCGGCAGGCGCTCGCGGCCGCGCGCGAGTCCTCTGTCGTGCGCGCCCGCCCCCCTCCGGTTCCTCGCGGCCCCCGTTCCCGTCTTAGGAGCGCAGGCCGCGGCGCTCGAGGCGATGGCGAGGGGCCAGCGCTGGGTGCGCGTCTCCGGCCCGGACTACGTCGGAGAGGGCGCGCGGGCGGCGGCGACGACGCCGGAA
Source organism: Cyanophora paradoxa (assembly GCA_004431415.1). Lineage (NCBI taxonomy): Eukaryota > Glaucocystophyceae > Cyanophorales > Cyanophoraceae > Cyanophora > Cyanophora paradoxa. The sequence goes on from QPMI01000633.1 coordinate 108,391, forward strand.
GCGGGGGCGGAGGGGGAGGAGAAGGGCGAGCCGGGGGCGGGGCGGGGGCCCTCGGTCGGCCGGCCCGGCGCTGGGGCCCCCGCCCTCCCCGAGGGCCCCCTGTACCGCTCCTTCATGGGCGGCGCCCCCGCGCGCCCCGCCGCTGAGGCCGACCCCGCTCCACCCCGCCGCCTCCTCTGCACTCTCCCGGCCGCCACGGCCCTCTGCAGGCGCGCCCCGCCCCGCCCGCGGCCCCTCGCCGCCGCTACTCACCCTTGCGCGTGCGGCAGGGAACCGGCGCTCCACATGTGTACCCCGCCGCCGACCCTGAGGCCTCCCTGCCGCCCCGCACCCGCGGTGCCGCCCGGCTCTGGGCGGGAGGAGGCGGGCGCGGCGGTGCGCCCCAGGGCGAGGCTGCACCCCCTGCCCTACACACGGCTCGCGCGGCTCTTTAGGACGATGTGCCCTTGGATACGATGAGAACAGGACTTGGTGAGGTGCGCGATTGCTGCACTGGCTAGGGCCCGGGTCAGCGGCGCCCAGCCGCCCGGCGAGCGAAGAAGGCCCGTATGAGGGTCGACAGGAAGCGGTGCGAGTGCGCGTCGCACTGCGGGGCAGCGGGTAGCAATGAGCGACGAAGGGGGCTACGGCGGGAAGGAGGGGTACCATGTCCGGGGCGACGAGCCGCTCCTGGAGGCCGGAGGCGGCCATGCGCTCGCCCTCGGGCCTAAACGGCGGCGGGGGTCAGCGAGGGGGCGACGGTCGGGGCGGGGCGGATGACCGACCGCCCGCGGAAGAAGCTCCGGTCCGGCCCGACGGCGAGCAGGCGGGCGCAGAGGGGGCACGCCCCGGGAGCTGGCGGCTGCGCGGCGGCGTCGGCGCGGGCGCGGGAGGGGAGCGCGAGGGGGGCGGGGCGGGCCTCGGGGCGGCCGGGGACGCGCCGGGCGAGCTGCTCCTGGGAGCGCCGGCCCTCCTCCTCCGTCAGGATGCCGTTCGCTGCCGGGCGCTCTCGGAAGGGCGCGGGGCGCTCGGAGAGGCGAGGGCACCGACGAGGGCGGGGAGGATGAGGTCGTTGACGTGCCCCGCAGCGAGCTCGGGGTGCCCCTGGAAGGTGAGGAGGCCGTCGCCGATGGCGAAGGCCTCGTTCCGGCACGAGGGGGACGAGGCGACGACGACCGCCCCGGAGCCCGGCGGCAGCTTCGCCACCTCGTCCCCGTGGCTCTCTGCGTCCCATCAGACCCAGCTCGCCCTCCCCCCCCAAGCGTGCCGGCGCGCGCCAAGGATGCGGATGCTGGACGGGACGGCGCCCCCCAGCGCCTCGACGGCCTCCTGGACGTACGGCAGGCGGTAGAAGCTGCAGCGCGGCTCGGAACTAGAGGCGCGCTTGGGGGCGGCGCGGAGCGCGCGGGGGCCCCCGCACTCTTCGTTGGGTTCGACGTTCTCTGCACCGAAGCAGAAGCCGGGCCCGCGGGCCGTGAGGCCGCCCAGCGCATGCGCGATGACCTGTCGGTCGTCCACGATCAGCCTCGAAGGCAGCGGCGTTGGCCGGGATAGATCATGTAGAGTGGCTTGCCTGGTGCCCGAAACAGACGCCGAGCAAGCGCGGGCCGTGCCCGTCGACGCGCCCGTCCAAGTACCGCCTGTAAAACTCCCGGATCCACTCGCGTAGGTTCGCGACCCAGACGGCCTCCGAGTACGCCGAGCTCGGGCTCCCGCTTATGACCTGCCGGCTTGCGTGTTAGGACGCGAGACATGCAGAACGGCTCAGGAGAAGCGTCTCACCACTCCTTCAAGCGCGCTAAGCGCGTCAGCCGTGGGGAGCTGCCCGTCAGGTGCCGAGAATACGATCTGGCCGCCGTCAGACAGCGAGCAGCGCTGACTGAGCCAAGTTCTCAGCCAACACGCGCGCAGCGCTAGCGACTCACGTATTCGTCACCACTCCAGCGCTCAGTCGTCGGATCGTGCGGGTACTCCTCGGGATCGCTGCCGTCCGACGCGGGCTTGCAGGCTGAAGACTGGACAAGCTCGAGGAGTGCCGGATCGACCTCGCGCGCGCTGGGTGCGCGGATGCGGAACTCTCTGGCGTCCGATATCAAGCACGCGTAGACAACAGCCGACCGTTTCCACTTGCTCGCATTTGCACAGCTTATGACCGCTATGCGAAGCCCCCGTCCGCTGCCTGCAGGCCCGGAAGGCGCCATTCGTGCTTCGGGGCCCTTTCCGCTGCCTAGGCCTGCGCCAAGCCTCGCCCGCTGGAGGCCGCTGCCGACGCGTACGCGTGCAATATCTCTCGCGACACAGCGCGGCCGCAGACGCAAGAAGCTTTAGGCCGACGTTTCTTGCGCACGTCGACGTTCGCGGCGGCGGAGACGCTGCTTCAAAGCTCCAGATTTTGCGCCAGAGAGCTCGCTAGCGCTAGCGCTATAACCCTTCGCCGAATGCGACACGCGGACACGTACCCCTTAGGCCGTCCTTCTGACTCCTTCACGGTGCCTGCTGCGCATGCTAGCTGTTGGCCAGTGCTACGCTGCGCAAGCGCCTGTCGGCCCATTGAAGCAGTCAAGCCTTGGTTGCTAGCTCTAACGTCCCAGTTGAACAGCCCGCCCCCCCCCCCTCCCCTCCCCCCCCTCCCCCCCCCCCCCCGGCGCCCCCTCGTGCCATCGGCCGAGCTGAAAAGGCTTCCTCGTGCAACAGACGAAAGGACCCCTGCTGTACAAGGCGGTGGGGGGCCCGCCGCTCAGACGCGCTTGCTGACGGTGGTGGTCCGCGCAATGCCGCCCTTGTTCGAGAGGGTCGCGTCCTCGCTCGGGGTCTCCCGCCCGCCGCTGCCAGCCCGCGCCGTGGCGCCGGCGGGGGCGGAGCCGGGGGGCGCGGGGGCGGCGTTGGCGGCGGCGCGCTTCTTCCTCTTGGTCTTCTTGGTGGCCTTCTCGAGCATCATGGAGGCGAGGCGCTTCATCTGGTCCCGGTCCGGCACGTCCTCCTCCGCGTCCTCGTCCCCCTCGTCGTCCGACAGCTCCTCCTGCGCCGCCCCCGCGCGTCAGAGCGGCCGCCGTGGCGTCGCGAGGCGAGGCGCCGGGCGCGGCTCGCCTGCGTCCGGTCGGGGAGCTTGACGCGGATGTTGTTCTCCTGGCGCGCGAGGTCCTCACCGCCCTGCGCCAGCGCGACGTGCCTGCCCGACTTGGTGTACTGCTCCTTCTCCTTCTCGGGGTCAATCTTGAGCACGTCCATCAAATGCATCAGCTTCTTCTCGCAGTGCTGCAGCACCGGCACCACCGTATCGTCCGACATCGGCACCTGCGCGCCCCCGCACTCGGCGGCCGCCCCAGCGACGGGAGTGCCCCGCAGGGCGGGGCGGCGCGGACCGGCGGCTCGTCGATCTTGACGCCGTCGAGCTTGTCGCCAAGGTGGGCGATGCCCGCCTTCACGTTGATCAGGATCTTCGCGATGCGCTCGTACCTGCGCGGCGGGCGCCGCTCAGGCACGACGGGCGGGGCGGGGGCGGGGCGGGGCAGGGGCGGGGCGCACTTCTGGCGGTTGCGCTCGCACTTGGCGTTGGAGGTGGTGAGGTGCGACTCGAACTGGTCGACGACGGTGCGGCTGCCGAAGTTGCCGGCGCCGCTGTACTTGACCTCCTCGACCTTGGCCTTGAGCGCGTTCTTTTCCTCGTTGAGCGCGTCGATGCGCTTCTGGGCGTCCTTCGTCATCTCGATGAGGTTGTTGTGCGTGTCCTCCTGCGTCAGGAACTTCTGGATGACCTCGTTCACGTCGCCCACGCCCGTCGCGTCCTTGATCTTCCGGAACGCCTCCTCGAAGGTCGTGATCCGCTCCGCCTCCTCCTCCAGCTTCTGCTCGTTCATCGCGTGGTGGAAGACGTTCGTCACGACGCTCTTCTTCAGCGCCCGCTCGCCCTCCTCGCCCAGGTCGCCCGCCGCCTCCGCCTGGATCTCCCGCCGCATCTTCTCCCGCTTCTCCAGCCGCTGCGCCATCTCCATCTTCTGCTGCACCACCGCCCGCCGCTCCGCCAGCTCCTTTTCCCTCTGTTTCCTCTCATCCGCTATCTGCTGCTCCAGCTTCGCTAGCTCCGCCTGCGGGCGCGTGGTGCGTCGGCTCCTGTGCATGCAGGAAGGCGGACTGGGGTGCGCGTCCCCGCGTACCTTGGCAACTTCCTTGGCGTGGTTGGCGTCGTGCGACATGAGCATGAGCTCCTCCAGATCGTGCTCCTTCGCCTTCAGCGTGCGCTCGATCGCTTGGAGCTGGTTGTCGAAGCCAATGCGCTCCTCCTGCTCGAGCGAGGGGGGCTGATCAGCGTGCGCTGAAGCGGGGCAAGGGCGGGGCGCCGACCTTCAGTCGCTTCACAATCTGCTCGTAGGTTTTGCGGATGCTCTGTGCCTCATTGTACTTGATCATGGCCTTGTCCAGGCGATTCTCTAGTGTTCTTATTTGCTGTGGCGCCCGGCGTTAGACACAAGTGCAGAGGTTGAGCGGCAGGCCAGCTAAGACGCACCCGTGTGAGCGGCGAGTCCTCTGAGTTTGGCCTAATGGACTCCCGCTCCAGGTCCTTGAGCTTATCGGTCATCGCCTTGACCTCCTTCTCCTTGGCTAGTGCGCCATGCCGCAGGTCGTCGTACTCCTTGCGAAGCTTGACGACCTGGTCTTCTAGCTTAATAGTCTCTCCTTCCAGGCCCTCGGATCCGCCGCCCATCTCGGGCTGCGGAGGCGCCACGCATCAGCAAGCGGCAGCATAGCTAGGCGCAAGGCGGCCACCTTCTGGCTCACGACGAGCGCCCCGGCGCTCTTCGTCGTCATCTTGCTGCTTGCTGGGCGCCGCCGGGCGCAGCAAAAGCTCTGGTTGGAAAATAGGTTTCTGACTGGGGTACGCAAATCACGCAAGCGATCCAAACTTGAGCCGGCGATCCGCAGCAGACGCGAAGATGACACTCAGCGCGCTAAGGTTCGCAGCCGCCGCCAGCTCCTTCTCCCGCCTACCGCCGCCCGTGCTCTGCGCTCACCGGCCGCGCCTGCCCGCAGCACTCCGAAGGTGCCCCAGCCCCGCCTCGACGCCTTAGTGTGCACTCGATATCGGAGATGGGCTCTGACCGCCGCGGCGGACACGGCATTCGACGGCAGCTAACAGCTGCGCCGAGCTAACGAGCTAACACCTGCCCCCTCAGGGAGTGAAGTACGAGTGCGAAGTGTGCGGGAGGCAGGCCATGGTGCAATGCCAGATGTGCAGAGTGACGTACTACTGGTTCGCGGCGCCAGGACGCGTCGGCTAGGCGTCCGCTTGGCTCACTCGAGCGTGCAGCAACAAAGACCACCAGCGGCTGGACTGGGAGGGCATCCACGAGAAGATATGTCAGCTGCTGATCCCGCTACGAACGCCGCCGCTCATCATCGGGAGCGAGGAGGAGCGCATTCGGCGGCAGATCTCCATCCAGATGCACCAGGCGCGCCGCGCCGCGCCGCGCGCCCCCGGGCCGCCCCTGACGCGGCGTGGGCAGCGGGCGATGATCGAGATGACGCGGGCCGAGTCCATCAAGTTCCTGGCGCACGAGAAGTTCGAGCTGGCTATCCCGGCAGCCATCCAGGCGCCCGCCGCCGGCCCCGCTGAGCGCCCCGCGCCGCGCTGAGCGGCTGGGGCGGGGCAGGCGCTGAGGCTGTCGGTGGACGTGTACGGCGCGGGGGCCATCGAGCTCGTCCCCGCCTACCTGCTCCTCGCGGAGGCCAACCTCGGTGCGCCCCCGCCCCCCGCTCTTCGGCGCCGCCGCGGCCGCTGAGGGCGCCGCAGGCCTGCAACGGTACAAGCAGGCCGAGGAGTACCTCTCCCTGGCCAACTGGAGCATAGTGAAGAACCCGGGTGCGCGCTGTGCTCGCGCCCCGCCGCTTCGCGCGGCGCCCCGCGCTGACGGGGAGCCCCACGGGGGGCGGCAGACTGCTCGCACGCCGTCCGGTCGCAGCTGCACAGGAACTTCGGCAAGCTGTACGCCTCGCAGGTTCGAGCCCGATCCGGCCGGGCCGCACGGCGCTCGGCGCTCCGGCGGGGGCGGGGGCGTGAGGCGTGCGGGGGCGCAGGGGAAGGGCGACGACGCGCTGAAGCAGCTCGCCCACGACGTGCGCCTGCCCGCCCCCCAGGCCCCCTTGTTGCTCACCCTCCACCCCCCCTTCGCCCCAGGTCTACTACTCGAGCCTCATGTTCGGGCCGGAGCACGGTGCGGGGCGTGCGGGCGGCGCGGGGCCCGGCGGCGGGGCGCGGGCGGCTGAGCGGGGCCCCTGGGCGGGCGGGGCCGGCAGTGGTGACGGCGGGCGGGCTCTTCCAGATGGCGCAGGTCTTCATGCAGCAGGAGCGCAGCGAGGAGGGCCACGCCGTCTTCGACAAGGCCCGCCCGCCCCGCCCCGCCCGCCCCCGCCCCGCCCGCCCGCCCCTGACGCGCACGGGCCGGCGCAGGTGCACAGCGTCTGGCACAGGCACGTCCACGCGCTCCTCAACCCCGCCACCGTCGCCCCCGACGCCGCCCCCGCCGAGCCCCTCAGTGCGCGCCTGTCCCCCCCCCTCCCCCCCCCCTCGTCCGGGCGGGGCGGGAGCGGGGCGGGGCGGGAGCTGACGGCGGCGGCGCGCGCAGGCGAGTCGCAGGTGACCGAGGGCATCGAGATGCTCAACAAGATCCAGAAGGTGCGGGCAGAGGGGGGCGCGGTCGGGCCCGGCTCGAGGCGCCCGCCCCGCGCAGGTCCGGGAAGACACGATGGGCACAGAGCACGCCACCGTCGGCGAGGCGCGCTTCCCCCCAACTCCCCCACCGACCCCGGGGCCGGGGGGCCCGGCCGCTGACAGAGGCGCAGATCGCGTACACGGTGGGCCTCCTGTGGGAGTACATGGGCGACAAGGAGCGCGCCCTGGAGCTCTACTCCCGCGTGCGCCCCCCGCCCGGCCCCGGCCCCGCGCGCCCCCCGCCCGCCCCTCACGCGCCCTCTCTCCCCGGCAGGCGCTGCGGATATACCAGGAGCAGCTGGGGCTGGAGGCGGCGCAGACGCTGGACCTGCGGCGGGCGATCACGCGGCTCACGGGGCAGGACCCCATCGCCCGCCAGGCCATGTCCGGCGGCATCCTCGGCTAGACCCCCCTGCCCCGGGCCCCCCCTCTCCCCCCCGCCTTCCATCCTGCTCCCAACACACCGGTCGCCTTCCCCGCCCCCACCCCCTCCCCCGCACCCGCCCCGTCCCCTCCCCCTCCCGTCCCTTTGCGCCGTCAATCTCCATTGGACTCTCGTCGGGGTCGACCGCGATCGCCACAGCGCAGATCATCGCACCGCGCGTGCCTTCCGTGCTGCGCTCCGTGCGCTCAACGTCTCTGGGGCGGCGCCACGGTGGGGGGGCGGGGGGGGGGCACCCCGTGACGTTCTAGCCCTGAGGTGAGCCTCTGGCTCGTCGAATTAGTGACGTCGACGGTGCCTGTCGCATCGCAATTACTCGCAGGCTTAAGCAGCAGGAGCAGGCGCAGAGCTTGAGCTCGAGCATCGGCTCGGGCCTGCAAAAGCAGAGCTCCCCCAGTGGTGCCGCGGGGCCGCGGCTCTACTGGAAGGGAGAGAGGGGGACTCGGGAGGGGGCAACTGGCACTGGCCATGGCCAGTCCCATGCATACCGCCAGTGTACATCATGGCATGTCGGTGATTATCGGATAAATGCCTGAAATGATCATGACCTTTACTAGCCAGTAAAGGCTTTCAAGTTTAAACTTGAAAGGCTTCGATTCTAGGCTTCATTCGCAACTCAAGTTCGTTGGTTAGCAAACAAGGCTTGCAAGGCTTCAACTTTGGCAAGGCTTGAAAAAGACAAGCGCAGCACTGCGGCCGGGCCCCGGCGGCAGTTCGCCAATTCGTGCATTTTCCCGTGCGCATGCTACCTGTCGGATAGGAAGTATTCCCACCCGATTGGGCGCCCGCGCGGTCCAGCGCGGGGCCGGCTCCCTGTGCTGGAGCAGCTGTGGATGCAGGCTGGTGTATTCTCTGTGTACCCGGAAGACTACTGACACTGTACCCCTAGGACAGGTAGAGGCAGGCCGGCGTAGGCTACCGCGAGGTAAACCTACAGGAAGAGAGACTATGCTAAGGCACTCGGACAGCGTCAGGCACCAACTAGCTCTAGTCACTAAGTCACCGCAAGGCCAGGGAATCGCGCCATGCGACAACTCCTCTTCCGCTGACGTCGCGTCCGCGCGACGTAGCCAGTCAAACCGCGACTCGAGTCGGCATAACCGCAAGAGGGCGTCCCCAACACCGCCAATGGGTGCGCCGCTCGAGGGCACCGACAGGCCCCAAGACGAGGAACCTGAGCCACAGCCCGGGGGGCAGGAATGCAGACAGCTGCAGGCCAGGTAGAAGGCCAGGTAGATCCCGTCCAGGTCGATCCCGTCCAGGTCGTCCAGGTCGAGTGCGGGGCAAGGCAGGGTGAGGATGAGCATGCATATGCATGCGTGCGATAAAGCTCGAAATGGCTGAAAAGCATAAAAACCGCAGAAAGTGACACTGGCCCGAAACTCGCTCCGTACGGCGAGCACCGCAGGAGAGGGGCACGGATGGGAAGTTTCACCGCCTCGGAAGAAAACAACGAGGAGGTATCCGGGCCACCCATCAGGCCCAACGAAAGAGCGGGGCACGATAGAGTGAGCCGCCGACTACACGCCTTTCTGGGGCCGTGCACCAACGAAGCCCCACTCTACCACTCCTCTGAGCTCTAGGGCCCACGCTCCAGAAAAGGGAACGAAAGTCGTCAAGGAGCCAACACGCCACCGACCCACACTTGGCCCGACAAGACAGCGCAAGTGTGATCGGCCGGCGTCTCCAAGAGAGGACAAGGCTGAGGCAAAGCTGGCAAAGAAATCTGCCCCCGCACCACATCTCACCACGATCACAGCGTCGCCCTCGGCATCCCCTCCTGGGATCCTCGGCGCCGACAGTAGGGGCGAAGTATGGGTTTTGTTCAGGATGGTTGGTAGAGGTTCGCGCGTACTCCGAGTACTCCAGTCCTCCGTCTTGACTCGCGATTGTTGACTTGAGCCTCCGATCTCGATCCAAGGGCGGCCAATTGTCGAGCGGCGGCCGAGGCCACGGGTGCACGCTCAGACAGCCGACCCTTGAGCCGCGCGGCGGTTAAGGGTAGCAACGTTAACGCTTCAACGATATCGATCCCGTGACTTCACGCGCGCTAGCGTCAACGTTCCCATAGGGAATTGCGTAGGAAGCGCAGGAAGCGTAGGGAATGCATATATCTATGGCCTTGGACGAGATGGGGCGAGGACCCGAGACCGAGCCCTCGTTCTCGCGGTGTGCATGGCAGCGCTTGCGCTAGCGCTAGCGCTCGGCTGCTGGCGATGAAGCCAGACGACGATGCTCAAGCTGGACGCGGCCATCGTCAAGACATGGCACGCGTGCTGGCCGCGAAACCCATCGGTCGTTCCTTAGGCCTGGTCTTCCTGTGATCTGGCTCTAGCCAGGCTCGTTGGCGAGCTTGGCGGACCATGATCGCAGGAAGGGCCGGGGTGCTGCAGCGATCCGTGAGACTGCATGTTCACGGTGCCGAGACCCTCGAGATATTGGGAGTCCTGTTTGCGCGTGGCCGCATCGTTACACGGCATGCAGTCGGCCGCTGAGATCCGATTCCGTTCCTTAGAATGCCGCATCAGTGAGTAGTGAGAACGGTGCACTGGCCGTAGCTGGGCTCTCAAGCTCTGTCGAAACAGCACTTGCCAGTCCGTTCCGGACACGGTCACCGGCAGTGCGCGTAACAACAGGGCCTGAGGGCCGTCAGCCCCAGTAGCACCGCCACCGATGGGTTTCTGAGGCGGAGGGTGGTTCGCCAAGGGCGAGACCCGGATCCCGGCAAGCCGCCGTGTGAGAAGGCCTCAGGGCGGTTGCAGTTTGGCTAGGTTCAGTCGATGTCGCTCAGCCTACGGACGGCAGCTCCAATCCGTAGCCGGCGCGACCGTGCATGCACGCTCGAGTCTGACTCAGTGATCCCGACTCCTCTTCCGCTGAAGAGGGAAAGTCGGGGCGTGCCATGGTGGCAGGCACGCGCCAATCGGGGAGGTGCTCTGGCGTCTGGCCAGGGGGCAGCCTTCTGCTGGGGCGCCGGTGTACGTACTCCTCTTCCGCTGAAGAGCGGAAGCGGGTGTCTGTGCACGTACACGTACTCCTCTTCCGCTGAAGAGCGGAAGCCGTAGCACAGCGAACTGCTCTCGATACCACTCCCCCTTCGGTGAAGCACCGTCCCCGGTGCTCCACCTTCGAGGTTTCATTTGAATTTGCGAAAACTCTGGCCCTCTGGAGCCACGAGGGTCCGTGCACGTGAATGGATCGGGGCGGAGTGATTCGCCGAAGAAATTCGCGAATGCAGCTCGAAAGTACGGTGCCATGGCGTGGCAATGCACAACCATGACCGTCTCTCTTTCCCGATCGCGAGCTGCAGCTGCTTTCTTCTCGATCCAAGCTCGCGTGACCCACGGATACGGGGTCTTCGGTTTGAATTGGGCCCAGGGCGTGGCCGATCGCGATTGCGGAGGCCGGTTACGTATATGTATATGTATACGTAAACACCAGGCGCATCGAAGGGCTCGTCGTTTCGCCAAGTTGCGATTAAATCGAGTGCCGCTCTGTCGGGCTCGAACACGGCGAGCGTCGAGCTCGAGGGGATCGAGGCTTGAGCGTACGTACGTCAGTCAAGCTTTCGGAACACGGCTTAAAAGCTTTGCATAGCATAGCGCTTGCAATCGGCTGCATGTGCCAGTGTGACTGCGGCTTGTGGCGTTGGTCATGACTGTGCCAGCGACAGCGCTTCCACGTTTCGCGGCTGCGGGCTAGGCGTCGCGGGCTAAACCTTCCGGGGCGCGCCACTGCCGGGGATAAGATCCTGGGTCGCCGCCGTCGGGTGCGAAATCGATAACTGTATCGAGTTCGGTCCCACGCTTATTTGTGTGCGCAAATGGCCGAGCTGCGGGGCAGAATTTAAGGTCCGCCGCGCCACTGCCGGGAATAAGATCCCGGGCCGGCCGCAGGAGCGAAATCGCTCAGTAGTGTATCGAACTCAAGGATCACGTGCACCGAGACGGAACCCGGGCCTGTCCGCGCGACACTGTGACGGGGCAGGCGCCGCGTCTGCGCCGTGGCGCGAAACTGCGTGCGCCGAGGCACCGGGCAGAATGCGAGCTTCACCGCCACCCGAGCACGAAAGTTACGGTCGAGTTTGTAGGCTATAGCTTCACCTCGTTTCCATGCCGCGGCGTTGCAGTGTGATCGCGAGCCTCGGAGATTGGATCGCAGGATCGCCGTAGCGCGATCGCGAGATTGGGCCGTAGCCACGTGCACTTCGCGTCAGAGCCACACTACGCTGAAGGCACGCGTGGTGCATTGCCGAACTTGGGGGCCGTGCAGGGCTGCTGGCCCCGTGGGCAGGCTGGACATGGTCGCGAAATCGCCACGCTCGAGCTCTGCAAAATTCGCCGCGCTCTGCTTGCAGGCAATGCGAGGCGAATCGCGTCTCGACGCGGTCGAGGTCCGTCGGTCGCTGGGCCTGCGCCGCGCCGGCGTGCGCATGCGCGCGTGCTTTCGAGTTCAACGATTCGAATTCCGAAAAGTTCGAATTCGAATTTCGGAATCCTTTGAATGTAGTCGGACGGCCTAGGCCGGAGCAGGCTTGAGTTTTGACTCGCGATCGCTCGGTATAAGTAGCGAGTTTCCGAGCCTCGCTGCGCATGCGACCGCGCGCGTTCAATTTTCGCGCACGTGGACCATGATCGGTGTGATGGCATGCGCGTGCCGCAGTGCCACGGCACGTGAACGCCAGCTCAGGGCGGGTTGGACCCCATGCTGGCTGCTTCATAATCATGATCATGGCATGCGCCGGTCGACCGCCTCGCCACAGTGCGATCGCGTTTCGCGGGCCGCTGGGCAGGCTGCGAGGGCCATGTCGTGGTGCGAAAATCCAACTTTCGGCACTGCGGCAAGGCTAGCGCCACAGCTGGCGCTAGTGCAGCGAGGCCGGGCGCTGGGAGCCGCTGAGTTTGCCGCGGCCGGGCGAGCCGGTGCTCAGGGTTCCAATCGGAACGGCAGCACTGCTCTTGCAATGGACGGGCTATAGCTACAGCGCTGCCAGCGCCGCTCAGCCACCCTCGCCGCGGCGTTGCAGTGCGCCGCGGCGCGCGGCTCGGCGCGGATGCGTATGCCTAGGCCTGTCTCGGCGCTTTCGAATTCACAGCCCGGCTGCACGGCAGCAGCTGGACGGGTATCCAAGTGCCATGCGCGGTTCTGCGAGTGCCTGGCCGGGGCCCCGAGCGCCTGTCCAACGGTCCGCGCTACAGCTGGACGGGGTCCGGCTCGATCGCGAGGCTCAGGGCTGCGGCGCAGCCTCGCAGGGGACTGCAGGCTCGAGCTCGCGCTGCGGCCCGACGTTTTCGCGGTGCTCAAGGCCTGAACTCACGGCCGCGCTGCGTGCGTCTTTGAAAATTTCAATCTTCGAATTCCGGCCCGCGCGCGGGGCCAGGTGCTCAATCAGTGAGAGCAGTGTCCCGGCGGGCTCAGCGAGCTCGTGGCCGGGGCGGTTTTCGCCGCTTCCAGCTCATAGCTGCGAGCCGCTGAGCTGCTCGCGCGCCACCTTCCCCAACCTGGAGCGCCAGGCTCCAAGTTTGAGCTCGGACGCGGCGCTGCAGCTGCAGCTGGCAAGGCGCTGGCAAGAGCTTAGGCTCGAGGAGACGTCGACGTCGACAAGCTCAGTGCCGCAGTGCAACACTCGCCGAGTCGACGTCGGCCGTGACCAGATCGGGGGCCTTAAAGCTCGACGATCTCATCGCGAGTGTGAAGTCAAGGCTCGGTTTTCGCGACGCCGATCGCAATCATCGTCCCGGCCGCGGGCTGGCGACGGGTTTTCGCGAGGCCGAGGCTCGCCGCGCGCGAATTCGCTGGGCTCCGGCGAAACGCAAGCTCTGCAGCTGACAGGCGAGCTATGACCTGCGCCCAGGCCGCCTCGGGGCTCGCGGGGGCCGTACGCCTACGACCACTGGGCCAGGACGCCCGTCAGGCGAAGGCTGAGGGCCTTACGCGTCGGCCGTTTCGCCCATATTGCCGAGTCGGTTGTCTTGGATGCACGCGAAAATTGAACGCGGATCCGCTAGCCTAGCAGCGCGGGGCGCCAGCCGCGCTGAGCTCAAGAGATCTAGAGGGGCGGCGGTACCGGTTGCAACTGCATTGCCATCGGCAAGCCCTCGAGCTCGGGAAGCCTGGCACCGCGGGGTGCCAGCCCAAGAGAGGGCGCGCGGCGGTAAATGCAATTCAAATGATTGCGTTCGAGGCGAGCGGTTTCATTGCGTGCTGGCGCAGCCTTTTGCGCCCGGCGTCCGCTGGGGCACTAGCGCTGCTCGCGGCCGAGCGCCGATCGGATAACGGCGTGAAGTTCACGGATCCGGGTCTGAGTTCGGAATTTTGGAGCCAGGTGCACGTGGCGCTCATGATCAGGCCTGGGACTGGGGGCGCCAGTTGCAGGCTGGGCCGCGAGGCCTCATGATCAGCTGGCCCGTACGCTTGGCCAGTGGGGCCGTGGACTCGCTGGGTCCTGCGGGCCGGGCAGGAGTGCCAGGCCTCGTGATTGAGACCGCGACCGCGTCTAGCGAGTGCCGAAGTGCTAGCTATAGGCGTCGGCGGCTGAATCAGGGCCGCGGTTTGAGTTCGAAACAGGCACTCGCGGGGCCGCGTGATCGCGAGTTTCGGCGCCCGCTGGCCTGGGGTTGGGACCTAGTTTTGCGCTCGGTCGCGAAAATATGCCGCTGGGGCGGCGGGGCGCATGCTTAAGAGGACGGCGTTCGAGGAGGCTCAGGGCGCCGGCGCCGGCGGTTACGCCCGGCGGTCGGCTTGTGCAGCCTCGCGCGCCCCGAACCCGGCGGCCACTCAACGGCCGGGTCATCAGCGCCGCCGCAGTGCTCGCAGCCAAGTGCTCGCCGATTCGGCGATGATGATGGCGCAGAGCCCCCGCAGGCTCTGAGCCTAGCTCCGAGGCTCTGTGGGTGCCAGCGCTCAGCCCGACAGGCTGACCATATACAGGCCTCAGCTGAAATTCTCGAATTGGAGCCGGAGCGCCGGCCGCGGGCCTCGAGCATGCGCATGCACGGTGCTCTAGATCATCGGATCTAGACCTCCGAGGCTCATGACCAGCCGCTGAGCCCCAGGCCGCGCCACTGGGCCGGGACCGCGGGTTGCAGGAGCTCGAGCGGCAGCTTGGGGGTCCGAGGAGGCTTTCCGCTTCGAACTAGCTGCCACGGGTGCCGCGGCGCGGGGTAGTCAGCTGCAGTTGCGATCTGGGTCCGTGCCCAGCTGCATGTGCAGCTGCCAGGCTGCAGCCGCTGAGCTGCAGCCGAGTTCGGTTTGCGAATGCAAAGCGATTTGCAGACCGCGAAGCGCGTGGCCGCTGGATTGTGGGGCCCTGGCTAGGGAGCCGTAGGGGACAGGCTTGGCGCGCAAGGCGCCGCCAGCGGCTGGGCCTTAAGCTTGTAGGGCTCGAGCCCAACCGCAATTGCGGCTTGCAACGCCGATCGGCAGCTGGCCCAGTGGGCATGCAGCGGCAGGCGACGCCAGCACGGCGCCGTCGGAGTCGTTCGAATTTCGCTTGCTTCGCCGCGAGAAAACTCGGGGGTCGAAGGCAAGGGGCCTCCGCGGCCGAGCTCGAGGCTCGTGCGGGGTGAATTTCCCGGTTTCGCGGGCAGGATCATCGGACCCCGGAAGGGCCCTGCTGCGAAAACGGTATACGGGGCACGCCGGGGGCGAGCCGTGTGCCTCGCTATAGACCCTCAGGGCCTGCCGGCTGCTGCTGCCCGGGATAGGCCGGGCCATGCCGTGCGGGGGCACTGGCGTCAGCTCTGGCACCTCCCGCACGTGCACGCGCAACTTGGCAAGCCATTGAGTCTAAGTTCAAAGCCATCATGGCATGGGGGCGAGAGAGGCGTCTCGCTCGCGCGCAACGTCGCAACGTCGCGCAACCTCTAGATCGATATCTAGATCATCGGATCCGATGATCTGAGACTCGAGATCCGGGCCGGTCACATGCTCAGCTGCAACGCGGCTTGCAGCCTCAAGGCTTCGGGACCTATAGCTTGGCCCGGCGGCTGAGCCTGGGCCACAGCTTATATCATCCGATGATCAGCTTCCGGAGTTCCGAATCCAACTGGGCAAGGTCCGATCCCGGCCTGCGGCTCGAGCTTGCAGCCGATCCGTACGGAGCTGGCCATGGATTCGGATTCGCACACAATATTGCTGGCTTGGCGACTCTCTCAGCAAGCTTAAGCCGGCCGGATCCGCCGCGGCCGGCGCTGACGCTCGTAGCCAGAAGCGTGAGCGGGCCCTGGGCTGGTGTTCGAGCTCACGAGGAAGCAGCCGCAGCCTGCCGGCAGGTGCTGTCCCGGGGCCAGAACCAGAGCTTCTGAAAAGCCTTTGAAGCTCAGCGGCTCGTGCGAACAGCAAGCTCAGATGGGCTTCAGGCTAGGGTCCGCTTTCCGAGGGCCCAGGCCCTGAGGGCTCGGGGGACTGAGCTGTGCCTACAGTAGCATGTGCAGTGTAATTAAGGCTAGCACTGGAGCCGGGGTCGCCCCGTAGCTAGAGCCTTGAATTCGAAGGCACGCCGCTGGGCCGCGCGCGTGGCCGGGCCACGAGCTCGAGCTCGCAATCGAGCCTTTGATTTTGCGGCTTGCCCTGTTTGCCCTCACGGCGTCCACTCCCCCTTCTCGCTAGCACCGTCACACATATGTATAAACTTATTTAAATCCCTCGTTCATCTCGATCGCTTCGCGATCTCGATTCACTCAGGATTTAAATAAGTTTATACATATGTGTCAAAATTAATACTAAAATACGTATTTATCGATTAAATTCTTTAACTTTTTATGCAAACTTTGTATAAATTAATGCAAACTTTGTATTAAAAAATGAAAAACGCGTTTAACTTTATGCATATTTACGATTGCATCAATTGATCTTATATCGATTGATTATGTTATTTGTCGATTACATATAAAACTGCGATTAATTTGCATTAAACTACTTAAAGATCGATATAATCGCGATTAAATTGCATAAATTCGCATAAACTCGATATATCTCTCTTGTATTGAAGTAGACCACCGCCCATTCTGTATCGAAAAACGCAAAAAGTGTCACAGAGTTGCATTGTGTCCAATTGAACAATCGATGAGATTGCTGATTTGCATTTTTGCACCCAAAAACTGTCACAGAGTTGCATTATCTCCAATTAAACAATCGATTATAATGGGGATGGGCACTTTTGCACCCAAAAAGTGACACATAGTTGCATGGTCTCCAATTAAACAATCGATGAGATTGCGGATGTATATTTTAGATCGAAAAGTGTCACAGAGGTGCATGGTCTCCAATTGAACAATCGATTAGATTGCATATGTTCTATAAAACAGAATAATTGAGATCAAGTGTGACAGGTAGTATTCAAATGATATTCAGTAAGAGATATTTTTGTTTTTGAGACAAGCAGTAAGAGGGGTAGAATGTCTGTGACGCCTGTGACGGCTGTGACGCCTGTTTTCAGAAGTCTGTCATTTTTGAAAATTTTAAAAAGTTTGAAAATAGGCGTCACAGGCGTCACAGGCGTCACACACAATTAAATTAGGTGTCACAGCGAAATTGCAGACCATTTCCAGTAAGACAACTTCGCATTTTCAAAAAGGTTGATTAATGGATAGTGTTTTGGAGGTGTCAGAGGTGTCACAAGACGGATTTCAGTAAGACAAGAATATATTCTCGAAAATCTCAGTAAGAGAAAGAGATTCCATTTTTAATTGGGTGTGACGCCTGTGACGGCTGTGACGGCTGTTTTCAGAAGTATGTAGATTTTTGAAATTTTAAAAAGTTTGAAAGTAGGCGTCACAGGCGTCACAGGCGTCACAGTCAATTAAAGAGGCGTCACAGTCAATTAAAAAGTTGTCACACCCGATTATCTGACCATTTTCAGTAAGACCATCTGAAATTCTGAATTTCTCAGTGTCAACTAACTCGGAAATCGCAATACTCTATGTTTCTCCAATTTCTCCAACCCTGAAAACACACCTGTTATTCTCTCATCTATCTCATGAGATACTCTCGTGGTTTTTCTCTCTGCTTCTAATCCACAACTGAATATATCAATCGCCAGCATACCTTCATTTGAGTAACAATGAGCAGTGCAGTGGCTCTCATCCAGCAGAAGAACCATTGCAAAACCAGGAGGAGAAATACCACCATCGAAAATCTCGCAATGCTTGTGAACTACTCGAATACCTTGCTCTTGAATAATAGTTTGTAAGAACTGCATTAACCACCTGGTTGTTGTCTTCAAGTCCTCCACTCCTATTGCTAATTGGTTTTTGAACTTGTAATCCAGCATTACATGGAAGCCTCGATGAGTATTCATTTATGAATAATTTAGAAAAATTAAAAACGCGATTGGTAGAATGCGAACCATCTTAGCAAGAGTGCTACCTTATGAGTTGGTGGATATCATTCTTCTGCACTACCACAAGACCTGTCCAAACTGCTTTGACACATGCATAATCACAAAGGGAAAATGGGGAATGATCCTCATTTCTCTCTCAAAGATCTAATCAAAGTACAGTACCACTGGTTTATCATCTATCACAATTCCTGATGTAGTCTTTTTTCTGTAAGCATGAGAGGATTTCTTGTTGCACTCTCTGCATCCACTTCCCCTTACATGATTAAATGGGTAGGTTTGGAGGATCTTGTTGCATTTAAGGCATCTAACAGATACCTTCTCTTGTGCTTTCTTATAGACTGTCGCACTATAATCGAATTTAGTATCACCATGAACCATCATTGCAGATTCTATGAATTTCTTCGTTTTATCATCCATCCCTCTCTCTATATATACCTGAGATTTCTATGGAGCAGTATCCTGCCCGAAAATGGGGAAGTAGCGATTTGTGCCGTAATATTCTGCATATGTATTCTGTTTTGCAATAGCATCGGTTCTCTCAGCATAGAGAATGCATTTGTAGATACCAAATCTGGTGGCTCTCACCAAGAATTGGTAATCTTCAAGACCGAAATTCACTCCATGATAAGCAATTCCGAAATTATCATATGGAGTGATCACAACTGCAATATTTGGGGTTCCACCCTCTACTTGACAGACAGCATAAACATCTGGTGGAATATCCACGACCACCTTGTAGTGGTCACCAATCTCAACAAGAGAATCTACTACTGATGTCTGTTCGTTTACCACAATTGGGAATATCTTAATAATATATGGTGCATTCATACTGGGGACATAGGTGCGAATTCTGGTGTTGGGATCAATGGGATTGGGTTGATCATTTACGAAAAGAGGCGCACCAACAGCTCCACCAATCCGAAGACCATCACCAATATATGCTCCCCCCGTTTTGCAGTTAATAGCTCCCGACCGAGATTCAAAAGAATAAGTAGAAAGAGGATCACCATAACTGTCTGGGTCTCCATAATGGGCAGAAAAGTTCGCATTTGTGACAAGGAGTTTCGTTGTCTTAACTATACCATTATTTTTATCACATCTGAGTTCCTGCAATCTCAGTTTATGGGTGGAACCAAAGGTATTCATTGTAGGTTGTACTTCTGTGGATTGGAGACCTTCGACATCATCAAAGGTAGCATGCTGTAAAACGTGATTTGCAGGTGCTGCTAATGATAGCTGGGGTGTAATAATTCGCTCTACTGGTGCTGGGGCAGCCATTTTATATTAAACAGATATATCTTTTATGGGGTGGGGTCGTCTATAATATCTGGCTCCGCATAGAATCCGGTTGTGAATATATCTGCAACATTTACCCCACGAAGTGCTGAAACAGCTGCTATATCTGTTCTCAGTCCCATAATCATAGTATTGTAAACTCCAACCTCAGTGACAAACAAATCATAAGTAAATGTCAGATTGTTATAAACACAATATCCCCGACCGAAATGATTTGATGCTTGAACAAAGAATAGGTAATTGTGACCCTGTTGGTTATTATTTGCTCTGCACATTGAGAGCATTGCTGTGGGAAGAGGAATATTCCTTCTCACTCGATCAGTTCCTGTAATGGAAACCAATTCTGAATTTTCAAGAGTGACAGATGATGCAATATAGAAATGCAGAAAAGGTTGCTGTGCAACTGGGGTATAGAACCGAATTCGTTGTGGGTTCTCTACATTTTGTTCAAGAGTATCTGGGACATCATTATACGAAATTGAGGATGAAAGCTGACCTGAAACTCTGCAACCACCACCAATAAATGCTCCTCCTGATCTCACAGTTACAGCAGCAGTGTTTTTATCATAATCAAGGGCTTTCAGATCAACACTGTAAGCATCAGGACCTCCATTGGTAGGTTGGAAGAAATTCGCATTTGAGACAAGGAGTCGAGTTGTTTTAACCACACCCGAATTCTTGTCTGCTCTCAGTTCTTTAACTCGAATAATCGAATTTTTATCAAAGGAGTTACCATTGGAGTTGGGTCTCTCTGTGGATTCTAAACCACGAACCTCATCATTAACTTCATGCTGGCGAAAGTGCATAGCAGGGGATCCAAGGGAATATATTGGAAGTTGAACTCGATTATATTCACCCATTGCTTCTTTTACTAAGAAGGAAAGAAAAATAATGTTCACTACTCTTCTGTGACATTGTTATACTCGATGCCTTTCTTTACAGTTCCCCTTTGGAATGCCTGTAACACAATGGCTTCCTTTGAGGTTGGTATTTGAACTCCTGATGAGATGCAAGATTGAATTTCTTTCTGAACAATCTCATCAATTGCAATTCTTGCCCTGTTATGAACAACATTATCAATCCAATCCTGAACAGAGGCAGCACAGTATTCCATTCCCAACTTCTCAGTATCTGATAGAACTACTTGGTAGATATTTGACATTCCTACTTAATAGAAAGAAAATTATGTGATACTTAGAAGTTCAGCTGTAAACATGGTTCGACTTGAATAACCACCTGTGGTTCCTGTGACAAGTGTTACATATTCTCCCGCAGCAAGATTGAGTATAACATTAATATATAGAGGTTTTACACCAATTGTAGTTGAAGATCCAGAGGTGAAGATGGATATACCCCCAGGGTTAGTGTCATTCACTTGCATTGTGAGACTTACAGCAGATGAGGTTGTTGATTGAGAGTTTGCTGTAAGTCTGTAATGACCAGCGACAGGGGCTGTAAATCTTCCATTACCTGTATTGAATGCACCTCTGTTATCAATAAAAACGGTTGTCCAATTGATTAGAACAGCAGCACTTGTTGCAGTGTGTATGTAACCCAGTTGCGCACAGAATCGAGGTTGAAAATCATACTTTAAATAACAACCTGTATTCAGGGTCAAACTATTGGCTTCCAGGGTCGCCATGACATCACTATTGCGTTTAAAAACCAGATTTGCGCTTGATCCTGTGTCTATTTCAGGTGTAACTATTTTGGTAGTTGCTGTGACAATAGATTGCTGTGCACCAGGAACATAAACACCTCCATTGGCTGTTACCAAATCATTAAATGTAGTTGTTCCTGTTACAGTGATTTGTTCAGTTGTGAGATTCCCATTTATTCTTGCTCCATCTCCAATGTAGGCACCTCCACTTTTTACCACAAGAGCAGAGTTATTACTTGTGTTATCAAAAGTAACAATCTTGGGTGTGGTGAACCCTCCCACATCATCATAAATTGCAGAATCCGAAACGATTTGACCTGATTGAACTTGGTTCTTATTCGAAACTATGAGACCTGTGGTTCTCACCTTGCCCCCATTTCGATCACATCGAATTTCTTTGCATCTTATCACAGAGTTTTGCGAAAATGAATCTGCTCCTGTTGTTTCTGTGCAAATAAAACCAGGGGTAGCATCTGTTACAGCATGGTTAAGTTGATGTATTTTTGGGGCGGCATAACAGAAAACAGGGACTGCTATTTGAGTAGCCATTCTTTATATTACATAGACAATATTATATGGTGCTTACCAGATAACAACCCAAGAAAGATCGTGTGTCCAGTGTGATAGTAACACCAGATGAGTTCACCACTGAAACATAGTCCCCAGTATTTAGAGTTATTAATGTTTCATATGTGATTGCTGGCGAGACATATCCATTATGTGAACAACTAAATTCGTAATTGGATGCAACTCCATTTATGTGTAGCCGAAAGACAGTTACATAAGAAGTCTGATTATCTGTTCTCATAGTTGTAAAGAAAAACCGGTAAACACCTGCAACAGGTGCAGTAAATCGTGAGGATCCAAAGTTGCCTTCATTGTTGATAAGATAAGTGCCGTAAGTAGGTGGTGAAATGAAGACAGATTGACCATTTGAACATGTTGAAGTTCCTGTCTGATTAGGAACCTGTCTTGCAACACACAGTCGTGGGCAATAAGTTCTTTTCAAATAGCAAGTAGGAGAAAGTGTAAATGATTTTATCTCTGTCTGTGCAACTGTTGTTTTTTCAAGAGTGACAATTGTGTTACCATTTCGTTTGTAGGTCGAATTCGAATCTGTCCCATTACCAATTTCGGGTGCTTGAACTCTCAGAAATGCTTGAAGAGTCCCATAAATTATGTTTCCTAAAAGACCAGAGTTAATATTCATCAACTGAGTGAAAACACTTGTCCCATTCACAGTCAACTGATTTGCTGTGACAGTCCCCACCACAATTGCCCCATCACCAATGTAGGCTCCTCCACTTCTGACTACAAGAGCCGAATTATTTATTGTGTTATCGAAATTAACTATCTTTGCTGTGCTGAATCCACCCACATTATCATATACTGCTGAATCGGGGACTACTTGACCTGCTTGAACTTGATTTTTATTCGAGATAATAATGCCTGTGGTTCTAATCTTGCCTCCATTTCGATCACATCGAATTTCTTTGAATCTGAGTATATTATTCTCTGTGAAAGAGGTATTACTTGATGTTTCAGTGCAGATATTCCCAGGTGTTGAATCAACTACTCCATGAGAGGTGCTGTGCAGTGATTTTGCTGCAAGTTCGTAGTTTGGGATTTCTAATAGAGAGGTCATCTTTATAATAGTAAAAGATTGAAATCAAGCAGTTGCTATCCAATGCACTGTAACCATGAAGGTTTGGGGTTGTATGTTTATATATCCTGCTGCCCAAACAACAAGATTTATGGTGGTTGAGGTGGTTGAGTTGCTTGATATTCCCATTTTGTAGTCGATCTCTACATTAGTTGCAGGCAGTCCCTCCAATGTTGCAACAACAGATGGGGTTGATGCAAAAGCAGGACTCCAACTTAATGTAATGGTATGATTTTGCCTTGCTGAACTACCACCAATTTGGGGATTGTTTATGACGAAATTGTATGTCCCCTTCCTTATTCCAGTAGTAGTGTAATTATCAAAAACATATTGGGGCATCAACTTGGTAACAGCAGCATTATTGCGAGGATCCCTGACCCACATTTCTCTTGCATATGCATTACCGCGAACAAGAAGTGTTTTATCCTGGTAGTATGATATTGTGTTAGTAGAAAGAGTTGAATTGTGGAAATTCCAAATCACAGGAGGATTGGGCATAATGTAGGGGTCGTAGTCAAGAAAGTAACCTGATCCAACAAGAAGGTTTGCATTTGCTGTGATGTTATTGGCTGTAAAGGGATCAAGAGTTGGTCTATTGGTCAAATCGAGGTAGTTGCCTGAGAAAATCGCTGGTTTGTTATAAATATCTGTATTCCAATCATGAGTGTGTGCAAAATCTGTAATCTCCGCCTTAGTGTGATTGTGTGCAAAATCTGTAATCTCTGCCTTCGTATGGGTGTGACCAACATATGCAACATTTCCAAGATCTGTTATCTCTGATTTAACATGAGTGTGAGCGAAATTCGTAATATCTGCTCTGGTGTGGGTGTGTGCAAAATCTGTTATCTGGGATTTTGTGTGAGTGTGAGTATTGAAATCTGTGATCTCTGCTCTTGTGTGGGTGTGTGCTCTATTATTAAGATCAAGGAAGCTTCCAGAAAATGCAACAGGGTGTAGATTTGCAGCTGTTGGTTTGTTTAGGAGATCATTATAGTCTCCTGTAAAAGCGATTATTTTCAGTTCACCCCTTCCCACATAATCAGAAGGGAGATCAATCTTAATGGGCATAATAGCTGGATCATCTGGGATCTCATATTCACCTCCTGGGTGAACCACAGGAAAGGTTTGATTGCTTTCAGTATGGACAAAGAAGTTGCATGCTGTTACTGTTCCATCAATAATCCCTCCTGTGAGAGGAAGGTAATCCCCTGTCACACCAATATTAATACCTGCAATAATTGTATTCAGTTCTGTTTCATCTATGTAGTTCTGGGCTTGCAGGTAATCCTCTGTTACCACTCTGGATATGGTCTCATTGTGAATATTCTTTGCTGCTGCCCTCTGATTGATTTCTAAGAGACCCTCACCCACTCCACCATTATAATTCGTTTTTATCCATGAGATTTCGCATCTCTTGTAGTCATCTCGATTTCCAATGAGAGCATTGGGTAACAATCTTTCTCTGGTGAATATTAATTTGGGTCTTGAACTATCTAAATCACTCACATCAGTTACATTAATTTGGATTGCTGCATCTTTGTCATCATAGTTTGCTGGATCAGATGGTAGAGAGATCAATCCTCCTGTCATTGGGATGTCATCTGCATAGTAACTGGTTAAATAGATACCTGGTTTGGTGTCCATCAAACCGAAATTTCCGCCTGCTGCAATTATCTGCATCCTTGTAGGGGGTCTGATGTATAATTCACCCTGCATTTTGGTTCCTGCATCTATTCCTTTGAGATTCAGGTAATATTCATCTAATCTTAATCTCTCTGGTATGATATTACTTTGGTAGAGAGTAACACCATGTAAGGTGTCGAAATCATCACCTGCTGATGCGAATTTTGGTTGTTCATCTATTTCGCTCCATTTATGTCTGTGATCTTCTGGTGGAAACTCTTCTGGTTTTCCATCAATATCACCCCAGTCATGCCTGTGATCCTCTGGTGGGAATTTGTCTGGTTTACCTAATATCTCATCCCAGTCATGGTTGTGATCCTCTGGTGGAAATCTGGCTGGTTTATTGTTGATCTGCTCCCAATCTGGGAAGAATTCCCAAATCTCTGGGCGAAATCCATCTGGTAATAATTCTTCATGGGGTTCATATGGTTGCTCATAATCAACAACTGGTGGTTGGAGACCATCTGCTAAATATTCCTCATGGGGTTCATAATTCTGTTCATACTCATACTCTTGTGGATCTAAACCATCTGGTAGATACTCTTCCTCATTGGGGTCATACTGATCATATTCATACTCTTGTGGGTCGAAACCATCTGGTAAATATTCTTCCTCATCTGGGACGAATTGGTATTCATCAAGCTCCAAAATATCGATTTCAGGAGGTAAATATTACTTGATTAATCTCTGATGTGAGTGATTCGAACTCTCTGCGCTTCAGTGATTCGAACTTCAGTGTTAGTGAACTCGATTTTGTTGGTTTCTGCATGGGGTGCTATCTGTAATATTTCGGGAATTTGTGCAATTGCATTTGATCCTTCATTATAGATTCTTAAACCACTCTGATGCCCACCCTTCTCATTTTGAACATTGAATATCAACCTTCCACTATCGAATCGAGTTGGAATATCTGGATGGGTTGCACTGGTTTTCAGTTTTCTTGGTCTGCTCCTGGTTGCTTTAATCTGGGCTACCTGATTCGATTTCACATTCCCCATGCTGAAAGCAACACTCACATCCTCTTTTTCAGGATCCATTTCGTTTATTGAAAGTGCATGCATTCTTGGGTGAGTCTTTGAGGGTTCATCTGCACTATGTCGATTGAGATTGACCCTCTGGCTGTCAAGTTATCGAAATTTACATGTTTGTTATCTGCCTTCCCTCTTCCTGATGAAGGAATGGTTTGCAGGTTTGCTGGATAATTGAAACTCATCCCAATTTACTCTACTTATAGAGATTTATTAAATTTGAGTTAAGTAAAGATGCCCCTTCGTGTAATTCTCTCATTATCAGGTGGGGGAGCTCGTGGTATAATTATTACGAGATTGCTAAAAGAAATCGAAACTCGAACAGGAAAAAGAGTAATAGATCTTGTTGACCTGGTGAGTGGAACATCCACTGGTGGGATAATTGCGATTGGTCTCAATGTGAAAAACCCCGAATTTCCAAACGAACCTAAACTCACTGCAACCGATTTGCATTCCACTTATCTCAACCAACTGCCTTTAATCTTTGCAAATCCCCGAAATATTATAGATAATGCCCTCTTCAACACCAAGTATGATGTGACCCCATTGGAGACAGCCATTCTCACTGTTACTGGTGAGTCTCTCATCCAAGACTCTCTAAAAGATGTGGTGATCACAAGTTTTGATACTGTGAGTATGAAGCCCATCTTTATCACCAATGATAACTCCTACAAATCTATCCCAGCAAGATTGCTGCAAGATCCACCTCTGCTGCACCTACTTACTTCTCACCTGTGAACTATGATGGGATGTCTCTAATTGATGGTGCAATATCAGGTTACAACAATCCCAGTGTATGTGGTTACAGCCATGCTAAAAAGATCTATGATGATGATGATGATATAATTGTGATCAGTATATCCTGTGGTGAGGTCAATGAAACAGATGCCCCAAATGTGGATATTCCTATGAAGATGTCAACAGCTGGGGCATTCTCTCATGGATTGCTTCGACCTCTGGGAGTCCATTAATTAATATGTTGATGGCTGCAAGTGAACTCTCAGCCCTGGAAAAGATGCAAGAGTTTCTCCCATATAATGATGACCAAGGATATGCAAGATATTATAGACTCTCTGTTCCACTTCCAAAGACCATAGTAAACTCTCTGGATGATACCTCTAAGATACCAGATATGATAGATGCAACCGAAATGTATATAGCAGCAAACACTGTGATGATTGATAGACTCTGTGATTTACTGGTTGCAAATTATGAAATCAAGAACCCTGCAAGGTTCTATATATCATCCACTCTGAATAACATACCTCCCATTGATGCTAACTGGTATCTTCTATCAGATGGTGCATTCACTGCTTCATCATCAAAAATTGGAAGGGAGGCATTTAAAGCAAGACCTTCATTAACTGGTTGGGAGGCAAATGCATCTGCTCCTGATGGGATATGGAGTGTTCCCACTGAGTATCTCCAAGTATCCTTCCCATATATATTTGAGGTTGCATCTATAATTGCATATGGTTCTGGTGTGACCAATGCCTTTATTAAGACCTTCAATGTTGCAACATCACAAGATGGTGTTTCCTGGTCATTTATCAAGTATGAAGGTGTCAACAGAGTGTTCATGTGTGAAACTATTAATAATGCCCATAACAGTGGTGATGTCTCATACAGTTCTGGGTTTCCCACCTCTATTAGAGACGTTTTCTATGTTGGCTACCCTGTGAGGACAAGGTATATTCGTATTTATCCAATTGTATATATAAATGCCCAACTATGAGAGTGGATGTTACAGGTGCATTTATTCGAAGTGTATAGAAATTCAGGACTTCTGATGTATGGTGCGCCAGATTATGGCGATTTTTTACAGTAGCTACTGTATCGTCGTATACATTGTAGAGATTTTTAACAGTAGCTACTGTATTTTCGCATTATTTTACTGTATGTAATATATACGTATATATACTTGATACCTATATCGTCGTGTAGATCTTTTCAAGCGCTTTCTAACGCTATTTTAGCGGGTGCGAGCGGATGATCTGGTGAGGAGATACAAGCGTTGAAGATGGCG
Organism: Cyanophora paradoxa; assembly: GCA_004431415.1. Classification (NCBI taxonomy): domain Eukaryota; class Glaucocystophyceae; order Cyanophorales; family Cyanophoraceae; genus Cyanophora; species Cyanophora paradoxa. The sequence continues at coordinate 135,216 of QPMI01000633.1, forward strand.
AAATCGCCACAGCAGCAACGCGATGCCCACAGTAGTAACGCGAACCGTCAAGTATATATATGCATATATATACACTTTTTTACCAGAAATTCCGTCTGAGTCAACCGGTCATGCGGAGGTTTTGTGTATATCTGCAATATATATGTTTTCATATGCATCATAGTTTTATTTGTCACCTGTGACATAATTAATGTGGTCACCGGTGACTTAATTTGTCACCGGTGACATAATTTCTTATGTGAATGTGGTCAACAATGACTTAATTTGTCACCGGTGACATAATTTCTTTTGGTGAATTCGGTCATCGACGACATAATTTTGTCACCGATGACATAATTTGTCACCGGTGACATAATTTGTCACTGGTGACAAATTAATTTATTTCGTCAAATTATCCTATTGACCGAAACTTCACCGAAACTTCACCGAAACTTCACCGAAACTTCTTTGAAACTTCGCTCCGAAACTTCATTGAAACTTCACCGAAACTTCACCGAAACTTCAATATCGGTCATATATATGTATTTATCACCAACTGCTCCGTTTTTAATACTAAAAACAGATTCAAAATCCTCTCACCAGCGGCTATCAGGTTTCGGTGAGATCGGGCACTAACAAAATAAAGAATTGACAAGGATTTCCTGGATTCTCTCAACTTCTGCTATGGATCCCATCTACCAAGACCCTGCTATCATCCATGCTGCCCAATCAGACTGGATCCATGATTTCAAAACTGCTTTCTATTACAATTTCTTCATGTCACAGCCAGAGCATGTGAGACTGTTCTTTGTTTATAATTACCAGCTGGTTTCAAACCTTGAAACTTTCTTCTTGGAAATTATTGAAAAAGATAGACAAATGAGGAAAATTCGCCAGAGGTCTAAGAGATTCCGAAAGCGTTGTTAATCTATTTCCTCTGACCACTCCGTAAATTAAATCGAGTTTGGGTGCAGTATATGTTCCTTGTGGTTGAAAAGTCATTATACATCTCTGACTGTTAACTTCTGATAATTTCTGGGTTCCTGCTATGGTCAACTTCTTTAATTCTTTCTCTACTCTACCCTTCTTTTGTGCTCTTGCTTCTGTAAGGGTTCTTTTGGAACTTCACTTGCTTTTCTATGCCCTCCTTTCTGATTGCTGAATCAACCCTGGCTTCCTCTTTTGCCTGTTCAAGGGCATCCACTGTGGGAGTTTCATGATACTCAACACTTTAATGGGCAGCAGTTCATGAAAAGCGAATCTACCATCAACTATCTCACCACTGGACTTCTGATTCTGAACTTGAAGCCCTCTCTGCCCTCCACACTATAAACAATTCGAGACCAATTAACTCCCTGCTTTGCAAATGGGTTCTTTTCAACTTTCACTCTCACAAACATTCCAGGTTTCAGGCATCAAGATACTCAATCGATTTCTTGAATCTCTGATCCTCCATATTCACTATCTCTTTGTAGTGGGCTTCTGTGTCTCTGCTGGTTTTCTCTTGGTTGCAGAGTGAATGGTATTATTATAATTAAACTCATATCACCCAACACATCAAAAAATCGTGCAGTATTATTTGCAATGCAGTAGTTTGTGATCAATCTCTTGATCTGTCTGTTAAAGGCTTCAATTCGACCTTGGTTCTGTGATCTGCAACATCACTTAGTTGATGCTCAATGAATTTCGTTCCCAAATAATCTGTGAATAACACATTGTAAATTCGCTTCCACTATCACTCTGAATGCGAACAATAGGTCTGGGGACTCTCTGTTCAAGTTGCTTGAATGCTGCAAGTGTAGTAAGAGCACTTTTGTCTCTCATTGGAATAATGAACCCTGTTCTCAGGGTTGACTCCATTGCACTCATAAATGTATCATAACCATCATTCTGCTTTTTGTATGCAGGAAAGAAGAGCAGATCAATCACATAGGTATCAAGGGGTTGCCTAATTGGAATCATGGGATCTCTCTTTCGAGATAGGGTGGGTGCATTAATTTGGACAACCTCCTGCTTATCATACCATTCTCTCATCTTCTTGTAGTTCTCCTCTGGTAGTTCCTGTCTCATTGCAGTAAATCCCTTGTAGCCTGTCCTGGGATCATAGAACTTCTTAGCAATCTTTGACTCTTTTGGTGCTGTCTCAGCTGGGAGTGTCTCTGGGATTAATTGCTTGACCATCTCTGATCTTTTTAATATTCGACTGCTCTTCTCCTCCACTGGAACTGTGATGGGCAGGATATTCCCTCGATCTTCAATTGCCTCTTTTCTCACAATTCTTGGTGGTTGTCTCAATCCTATTTGTGTAGAAGGCATCTTTACCTTATCTCTCATATAATAAATGCAAGAGTCTGTGTGGAAGGAGAACACAATTCCAAACTACTTTGCAATTGAGCCCAATGATCCAGGATTAAGATGTATATGGCTGCTGCATTTAATTCGCGGTTTGTTACTTCTTGGAGAGCGAAACCAAAGAAAAAGAAAGATCAATGAAGTAGATTAGAGCCCAAATGGAATGCTGTGAATTCCATCGTCTAATATCTTCCTTTTGCTATCGAGTTGGTTTAGAGCCACCCTTCTGCTCTCCAAATCATATAGGTTGTGGTCTTGCCTTCGCTTGTTTACTACTGCTACTGTTTTGGTGATGCCTTCAAACAGGCATCTTTTGAAATCATCAAAGTGAACCTCTTTTGAGGAAGTCCCAGACATCTTTATTTTATCAAAGGTCTCAGTTCTGAAAGCATAGAGTTTCGATCTCAGACCTACATACTCCACAATCTTTGCATTGGGAAACTCGTTTTTATATTTACCTGGAATCAAACGATTGCTCCTATCAAAGAGAGGGTGGGAGGGATCATAATTACTGCAATCCAGGTGTTCAGAAATTCGCTTCATCTCATTATTTAGATCATTGGTATGCAGCAGTAGGCAGAAAGAATCTGTATCATGGAATAGTAGCTCTGCTGTTTCCCAAGTTCTCCTCACCACATCAAAAAAGAACCTGCTATTATGGAGTTTCGCAAAATCCAGCACGAAAGCACCAATTGCAACAGGTTTATCTAAGTGAACATGCTTGGAATACATCTCAAAGGCAACAGCATTTTCGTTTAATACATTGGTTGCCTTGATGAGTGGACTTGCAGCATATTTCTTGCAGAGTTTCTCACTGTTGCAATCTTTACCACAGAGCGACCCCTGCATGATTCGAGGCATTTACCATAGATTGCATTGTTCATTAATTTAAAGAAGTCACTCTCGAATCTGGACATAGATTGGCGCCTCAATTTCGTATTTAGATCAATATAACTATTCATAAATGCAGAGGTTGCAAATGAGAGAACCCTGTGAACCTTCGTGATTATAATACCTTTGCTCACAAGATAGACCAAGAGAGGTTGGGAAATCACATAGTTGTTTTTGGGTGAGAATGTTGCTGTGAGTTTGGGGTCTTTGCTTATCTTCTCACCTGTGATATCCAGTAACTTTCTTTGATACCCACCCAGCATTTCGGTGTGACATGCTCTTTATTCACTACAAGTGGAAAATCGTAATGATCTGTGAGAGTTTGTGGGTATTCCAGGTCAACTTCAATGAAGGCACTTCGTCCTGGGGTCTCTTTAAGTGCCTCTGAGACATCTTCCCATCGAAAATCGCCAATGGCAGTTCTGACTGAGAGCAAACCATACAGATTATTTGCATCCAAGAGAACTATATGTCATCTGGGTTTTCCACCTTTGCATATCGAGTAGGCATTGTAGCAAACCCACCTCGAATTGCCCTCTCAATAAATTCGTATTGCCCTACATCACTGATCTGCTCAATCTTTGCTCTGGTATAAATTAGCATTGCATCCCAGGATAATCCAGGAGCCGAAACATAATGGGCAGGATCTAATCCATATTGGGAAAACGCCAATTCTCGGAAAGTCTGGAATTTACCCATTAGATCACTTGCATCCACTGCCTGGAAGTCCATGAAATGCGAAGCATCAATGAATTTCCACATGCCCCATTGCAGGGAGAGTATTGGTCGAAATTCTTGCTCAGAATCTCAACACGAAGTCTATCATCTTGCTGTGCAATTTTGCGGAATATTTCGTGTCCACATTCATCCATGTGATCCACACAATTGCTACCTTGGTTTGCTTTGAGATTCTCTGTGGAGGTTGCAGTTTCGGCATGCTTTCCCAATAAATGCTCCTGATTGATGAACAAGGTCTCTCACTGGGAAATTCTCATGGGTAAATCGTTCGGCACAGATATAACAGTGTTTAGTGATCTTGTATTGTGCTTTCTGCTCTTCTGTGAGTGGGTGCATTGGATATTGGTGAATAGAGTGCGGATTACTTGGGGTCTGATCTCTGTGAGAGTGGTAAACAGAGCACCAAGTGGATCTGATCCTCGAAATGATGAGAGATCACCTCATCCCCCATCACAACTGTTAGAGAAACCGATTTTACCTCTCTTTTACTGCGGTTCTCATCAATTGAACCGAGTGACTATCCATTTTTACATAGCAGATAGTGGGAAGCCACACAGTTTTGCGAAGGTGTTGAAGCCCAATGCAATTTGACTTCCAGATTTCGGGCATTTACCTTTGCTCTCCCTCCAATCAATGCAGCGATTGGCTTCTAAGTGAATGTCCAGCTTCTCCTGAGTTCTGAAACGAGACAGGCAGGTCTCACAGTAATAAATGCGACCATCATGGCTTTATCAAAGGTGGTTTTCAGAGTCTACTCAGAGACATGATGGTGATATAATGCCCTCTATCATCCTCTTCGTTTTCGATTAATAAAAGGTTAATCTTGGTCTTTCTCCTGGGTTGCTGGATTGATGGAGAGGATAGAAACACTGTGCTTGATTATCTGCACCATAAATGTTGATACTCAGTTCAGGGTTCTGCTCCTCAAATCGATCAATAACCTCTGCATCACAGGCAACTGGAAACTGGATCCTTCGAAATTGAGTTCGTTTAACCATCTTCTATACTGGCTGGGTTCATTGCTCTTGTGTTTATTAATATCATTTCGGTGCAGGTAAGCAAGATGCATACTTGAAGCAGTCTTGACCATCAATATTCTTCACATTCACAGTTGCTCTCTTTGATCCAAATCCACTCAGGTGTTGAGAAGAAGCAACCACCCACAGGAGCATAAGACATTATAACCACTCTCAGCATCTCAATGCGATCCAGTCTGTAACTGTCCACTTGCATCATCTGCTCCTGCATGGATTGAAGGCATTTCGCAGTTCAACAAATATTTTCGTGATCTTGTGATGACAAAGTAATCACTATAAATGAATTTGGTGATCCACAACCCTTGATCACTCACTTGGTGAATTTACAAATGAAGGTCAACCGAGTCTTAATTGCTCTCAGGTCTTGGAGTTTCTGTCTGAGTCTCTGAGGTAGAGTGGTGCAATTCTCTCCAAGAATTCAATCCATCTTGATAACCTCCCCTCTTGCTCGATAGGTTAACCAAGAATATGCTTTGTTCATGGCTTCCCATCCTCAATCTCGGGTTCAATGTTCCCAACCTTAACCTTCATCCCTGATTCCTCCATTTTCTCAAAACGATCATAGAGGCGATTTGTAATTTCTGTGAGTTGAGATAATCTTGGTCTCCTATCCAAGATTGCTGCCTGGCGATCATATTCGAATTCTGTAATATCACCAGTGACTAAAAGGGTTCCTAAAAGACCGAGTATTTCGTTTTTCTTTTCTTTGATGATTCTATTGGATTGGCGGGGCATCTTTTACTTTAAGGGAACATATTATTTTTGGGCGTTTTAAACGCATTTCGCATTTTTCAGGTTCTAATGATTCGCACATTCGTGCCTTTGGGGACATATACATTTACTGTGTCGAGTCTGCTTGCATAAACGCTTCTTTTGATAGGTCTACCATTAATGCTCTGATCTTTGCAATATATCCGCCACCTCTGCAATATCATTCTTTTCGACAAGCTGCCCGCTGAATTTCATCGAAATAATCCATTTTCTGTCAGTCAAGGAAAACGCAATCCCTTAAATCGCCAGTCAATTTTTGTCAAAACACACCGATTTCGATACGTTTTTATATTGTCCAATTATTATTCGCGAAAGTGATCGACCCACAGGGGGGAGTCTGTGGTTAATTGGGTGTGACGCCTGTGACGCCTGTGACACCTGTTTTCAGAGGTTTGTAGATTTTTGAAATTTTAAAAAGTTTGAAAGTAGGCGTCACAGGCGTCACAGGCGTCACACTCAATTAAAAAGGTGTCACAGCTGTCACACAAACCATTTACAGTAAGGTTTTTAAAAAATAAGAAATTCAATCAGTATTAGAATCGATTCTGTTTTGTTTACTCATCCCCACCTTCAACATCACTGTCATCCACCAACTTGCGACTATGCTTCTTTTTGATCCCAAAGTAGCCACGAGCAAGAACACCATTGACTCGCTTTCTCTCAGCCTTCACATTAAAGACTTCGCGAAGTCTCTTCAAGATAGTGCATTCTGTGATTTTCTCATCAGATTTGCCCATGTGATCCATCTTAAAGTGACTGATAATGGACTCACTTGTGGCGAAATCCCCTTGACTCTTGGTGAGTTCATAACTCTCACGAATCCATTCTCCAATCTTGTCATTCTCATTGAAATATTCAACACCTTGATCAACAATGGACTGGGGTGGTTTGGTGACGAATTCATTGAGAGAATGGGTTCTCCACATTTCCAGGAGAATGGACATATGCGCCATTTTATAATCGTCATCATTCTTCATTAGGCGCATTAGAGTGGTGTCTGCTTTCTTCTCACCAGGCTGAGGATCGACCTTGAAGACATTTTCGAATCGGTAGTAGATAATTCGCCTTTGGATTGCTGCATCTGGTTTACTGATTCCCAGGTTGTCATTTGTGGACAAGAACAACTGGAACATGGGAATGAATGTAACAAGATCTTTGAAAAGAGCTCGAACCTTCATCTCATTCCCACCAGTAACCTGTTTGATTTTGTTCAGTTGAAGCATATCACCATCTTCTGCTTCATTACTGAAAACAATTCGTTTACCAAGAATGCAAGCGAGTTCTGGGGAAGCCTCTGACGAACTCTTCTTGGGTTTAGTCCAATATGTCATGTCCAGTGACCCATAATACTCACCAAATGTGTCTTTCACCAACTCTTGGAGCAGTGATTTCCCATTTGCTCCAATTCCAGTCCAGCAAGTGTATCTCTGATTTTCTGTCAAACCACTCAGGGCATAGGCGATTAATCCCAGCATGAATTCGCGGTCTGTATCCGATTCAATAATATCTGCATAGATGGATTTAATCTTTGCAACCTTCTCTTGGTCAATTTCTGTGGTGTAATCGTAGCCAACAGTCTTACTCACCATATCATATGGGAGTCCCTGTCGAAAAGTCATGGAGTTCAAGTCAAATACACCATTTGTGAACCCAATGATGTTGGGAACAGTATCAAGTCTCTCGAAAAAGGTCTTGTCACTGAACAGAACTGAAAGATCAGACATAAGTGCAGTTCTGTATGTAGTCTGTTTGAGGCTCTTAGCAATTCCCAGCAGAATCTTTGACCTTTCCTCCAAGGAATTGCGGTTCTCTTCATCACGAAGAGCTCTCTGTGCGAGTTGAACAGAACGTTGAAGATAAACTGGACAGACCTTGCAGCTCAAACAGAGAAAGATTCGCTTCCCAGTTTCATCCATCTCCCAAATCCCACATACATCATTGAACTTGAACCAGGTCTTGTTGGAATACTTGTATTTGTCTTGCAGAACAAGATAGGCAACCTGTGCAACATCATAATGGGCACCATCAGATCCAGCAGACCGATCAATCAGATTTTCGATATTCGCATCTGTCTCTTCCTTCACACGAATTGTGATAAGTCGCTTCTTGCAGTTTGCACTGTAACTCGAAACAATATATTTGTCCTTCTCCTTCCCTTGAACAATATACCAATTGTTCGAGTCATGGCTTCCCTTGCAGCAGGGACAGACCAGACCTTTGTTCTCAGCAGTGAAATTGTATCCCATCTTGGTCTCATTGATGATTGTGGGCAAGATGAAACCGAATTCTTCGAGTTTAGAAAGAATATGTTTCTGCAAATTCTCCTCAGCGCACCTTGCATAATAAGAATGTGCACCTTTGGGGAATTCGTAGTTTTCAACAATCCACTTTTGCAACTCAGCAGTGGGTTCATTTAACTCACACTCAGATGCCCATGGCTCTCTGATCCATGTTTTGTTGGGACTGGGGCAAACATTAATCACCCCAGCAGTCCCAGTGGATGCAATCGTTTT